>PVHX01022094.1:0-28360 GCA_004024805.1 Geosciurus inauris | reverse complement strand
ATCGAGAGGGGTAGATGGCCCTGGTGTCAGTCAGGCAGGGAGGCAGACATAGGGGTGTGGGATCCTCTGGTTGTCAGTCATGTTGCTTGAATGTAGAAACATCACCTGTGGGAAGGACCAGAGACTTGAGAGAGATTACTGATTAGCAGAAAAAGAAGGGGGGGCTGCCGAGAAATTTTGAGTTTGGTGGGAGTCCAATGTGATGGGAGTCCAAGGCTGGTCTATTTTGTAATGAAATTTGTTTAAGTTTTTAAGTATCGGTTACTGCATAATCAAGTCTTCTTGCCTTAGTCCAGAGGCAGTGAATGGGGGCCAAGGAGAGCCCAACTATTTCCAATAGAAAGATGGCCCTTTTTTGCCCTAGAGAGGGAGGTGGTAACAAGTCATGGTAATTCAGCCTTACTCTACAGTTAATTGAGGAACATTAATGACAATTACACTTATGATTCAAACCTACATAGAGGAACAGTCTGAAATGTAGGAAGTGTAAGGGTTGACAATTTGTCCCCATATCAAGGCTGGAGAGGACAAGGCATGTAAACATAGTATTTAGTTTTTAATGTCACAGATGTCTATCTTTAAATTATATTAAATGCCAAGGAATGGCTGTGTTCTTGGTTTTGCTAGGTGTTTAAGATGAAGCAAGTCAAATTGACTTTTGTTCTTATTCATTGCTAAGAGTCACCTTTTGGTCTCCTGGGAGGCATCCTTGAGGAACTTGAGGACAGCTTCTTAGCTCTGCTAGTGCCATCTGCGTTAGGATAGGTCGAGGTCTGATGCCGACCATGTGGCCTCCCCGGGAAGCATGAGAGAAGGTTCCCTCTCTCTTTGACCTTCCTGTTCATCATATGGCATTCGATTGGCTCTTTAACTCTCTAATGGTCTCAGAAATCTCCCAGATCAGGAGGTCCTGTGGCCCAGAGGTGTAGAGCGCTTCAGAGAAGTTTCCTCATTTCTTGGATTCAGGTTGACTCAAAGGGCAAGAGCCAAATACTGGTTTTCTTGGCCCTTTAATTTAATTTTAGTTTATAAGTCTTGATCTTAAACACTCAGCAAGCCAATTTCATCAGTCTTAAAGTAAGGGTACTGGGCTCTAACTTTAAGGTCTATCCTATAGGTGGTGGCTGGTTTATTTTAAAATAATCTGGGTTGGTTGTTCTCAAAGTAGTACCTCTGTAAAACATTAACAAGCAATAGTCAGAGTTTAAGAAAAACACAAAATGAAATTAACAACAGTAAAAACATATTTAGTCTGTGTAACAGCTTTCTTAAATTTTGGTTGAGTTACTTATTATATTCCTGTTTGAGGTGCTAATGATCTTTACAACAAAATTATTCCCTTGAACATATCTTTAAATGAACTGGAGTTTCATCTACTTTGAAGCCATTGTAGTAAGCAGGGAGACAGGACTATCTCAGGTAAGATAGGGCTCCTTGCAAAATCTTAGCAGAATATTAAATAGATTAGATCTTCATTTATTTAAAAGATCACTCTGATGTAAAAATAACTTAAAGCCTTATTGATGATAGGTTCAGTTATAAAACATTAAACAATATAAATTGATACCATACAAGTTCAGTTTGGAGAACATCGGCTTGATATAAGGCTCTTTCAAAACTTTCTACTTTAAAGCTTGTATATCTGAAATAAATGAACACATTTAATATAAAAATAGAACTGGTAGCACCATAATTGCATTGATATTGTTTAACCATAGTTATATAAACCTTAATTTTTGAAAGTTAGTTTCTTTAAGTGATAAAACCTGACAGATGTAAGAAAGTTATCTTATTAAGAGCAGAACATTGTTTTAGATTTTAACTTTTTGTTTAATCACAGTTGTAAACCTTTTGATCAGAAATATTTTCTTTCCTTCCAATACCATATTTAGAATTTTTATTCCTTATGTTCATATCCCAAAGCAATCCTTGTAATTTTTGAATTTAGGCAACAGTAGAAACCTTTAAAATTTTATATAGGAATTTATAAAACTTTGTGTTAACTCAATTTAAATTGAACCTTTTAAATCATGAGAATTAAAAATATTTGGAGCCATTTTTTTAGGTTTCATTAGGTTTCATTGATGAGCGCTCATTAGCTGTGCCAATCCTGTTATCATGTACATAGAAGTTAAGAAAAGAAAGAGCCTTAGAAAAAAAAATGATGCGGATGATAAAAATAAAAAATGCAGTATGGTTGGTCTGGCAGCCCATAGACGAGCAAGAGAGAGTCCCACTGGTCTGTGGCAGCTGCGCCAGTCTTCCTGAGTGGCGCACCGACAGAGCGAGAGATGCGGGAACACAGGATGGGCGGGCCCCGCCCAATGCTGTCTCTGCCCTCTGGCACTGGGACTGAGGCCAGCTCCGCCTCCTGGGAAGACAGCGCTGCAGCTGGGGGAAGCCGAGAGTGAGGGGAGGAAGGAGGAGCTTAGGCAGATGCAAAGCAACCTCCCTTCCCCTTTTTTTTCCTTGAGCTGAGGTAAAGCAGTAAGCCTGGAGGGGAGGGACCGCTGCATGGCAGGCAGCCCACAAACACCCAGCGGTAAGTCTGAAGGGAGGGACTGCTGCAAGGCAGGCAGCTCACAAACGCCGAGCTGCCATTCTGAGAGAGTGGAGGCAGCGAGAAATGCAAGGAGGTAGGGCAGGCAGGCTCCATTCAACGCTTTGTTTCTGCCTTCCGGCACTGGGAGTGAGGCCAGTGCTGCTTCTCAGGAAGATGGCTGCATTGGTGGCCGCATGACGAAGGAGATAGAGGAGCAAATGGGAAAGGGGGCTTTTAACGAGAAGAACTTGAGAGGACAGAACAGATGGGAAAGAAGGGAGGGGCGAAAGCGCATTTTCCAACAAAGCCTTGATGAAAGGAATTTCTGTACATTTCCCCATCTGGTGACAAAAATTAGCCAAAACAGTGAGGATTTGAAAATCAAAAGTACCCCTGGAGGCCATTTTGATCTGTTTTCTAAGCCATAGTACAGTGGAGTTTTGAGGTCTAGAGAAGAGTTGGGGTTCCTTGTGACTTCTCAGCAGTCTGGGGATTGGGCGGGAACATAAAAAGGCGTCCCAAAAATGTTCGCATCCACGGGAAAACGAGGGGGGCCAGACGGAAAATTGAGGCATCCCTGTGAACTTTCTGGGGCCTGGTCGGTGGAGAATGGCTAACACAAGGGTTGGGAATGTCTTCCCAATCCACGTGGCCTCGAGCAGGCAGAGACCTATGCACACGTGCGACTTACGAGTAGGCCTCTGGAGCGAGCAGTGGGAGGGTCAAGCTGAGAAGTCAGAGGAAATGGGGGAGGGCGGCCTATCTCACTTCGTTGGTCCGGGTGAGGGGAGATGGAGAGCGGCTCAGGAGCTCTCCCGGTCCTGAGGGCTTGCCTCAACCCCGGTACGGGGGAGGTTCATACCCTCCCCGGTTTCGTGCACCATTATGTAAAGACTAGACAACCAGAAGGAGATGAATTAAAGCCACTCGGCAAGGCTTTATTGAAAATCCATGCTCTCCGGCCAAATCCTCTCGTCCACCACAGTGTATCTGGGAGAATGGTGCTGGGTCTCTGGTGTAGGGAGAATTCAAAAGGTCTGGTCAGGAAGGGAAGGGCTTGGGGGCAGGAAGAGAAGGCCAGAATCCTTCCTGGATAGGTCAGGAAAACCCACTGATTGACAGGAGGCATGTCTGCTGGTGAGGTCAGTGTCTGGTTGGCCGCTCCCACAGCTGCCCTGACTAGTCGCTCTAATTGGACATCCTGGACCCTGATCCGACCTAACAGATATTATATATATATAATGTATATGTTAGATAATTTGATATTTAAATGGTGCATACCTCATGATAGAAGTTAGATATTTCTTAGATATTCCTGTCACAGGCAAACCCTGTGAGGTAAGGCTTGGAAGTGCTGTTGCCTCAATATACTGCTACAATCTTTGCCTCCATTCCAGGTCAGGATTAAAGTACAAGTGAATTCTCTGCCCTTCCTCTGTGGCAGCTGAATTCTGACATATCACTAGATTACTGTGGTCAGCAATTTCTGGCTCACCATCAAGGGCAATATTCTTTTTGTTTTGAATCTGTGAAAGATCCTGGATAGATTATCTGCTACTAGTTCCCCATCATTAGTTCGATGTCTTTTGGATAATATCATCACAGATTGTGGAAAGGTAGCAGCTAACCTCTGATATCAGGTTAAGAACTGGGATGTGGGCAGGTTTTCTCTCTTCCTTTTACTGTCTATAGACTTCCTTCACCTCCAATCAATAAGTTCTGATCTGGAATAAAGAAATGTGGCTTGTTCCTGTCAATGGTGTGGAACATCAGCAGGTTTTACATGGGACTTTCAATCAGATAGGGACAAGAACATGGCTGGACTTACGCAGATACTGCAGGTTTTTCTTAAATCCTTGATGAATTTTTCAATGCCACTGCCAATGACACTTGCAGGTGTTTGGCTTTCCTCTTTTTCCTGAGCATCCTAAGGAAGACATGAAAACAAAGCAATTGCCAATGTTTGGGACACTCAAGCATGCTAATCTGTTATCCAAGCCCACGTTTGAAATTTAAGATTTTTAAAATGTTGTTTTCTTTTTACTCAAATTAAAAAGAAATCTACATCAGAACTCATCTGTTTTCTTTTTTTAAGATTTCTAGGAGAAAGTAAAATTAATTATATTAGAGAACTATTGACCTGCTAAAGATTATTTTTAAGAAATTTTTAAGATTTTTATTTTAAGATACTTTTAAGATTTCAAGTGTTGCAAAAATAGTCGAGAGTTCTCATCTGATTTTTACCTTTTTCCCTCTAATATTTATGTCTTACACTAATAATGTGCATTTATTTAAACAAAAAATAATATAGCATACCATTGAATAAACCATAACGTTTATTTATATTTGTCCACTTTTCCACTAATGTCATTTTCTTTTTCATTTCTAGGATACAATTGGCATACAACATTTTATTTCTTTTAGTATTTTCTACTCTGGAAAGAAAGATCAAATTTGCATTGAGGCAAATTTTCATTTTCTTTCTGTTTTAAAAAACAATATGTTTATGCACTGATAGATCAATAATGAAACCAAGAAACCAACACATTTCTTAGCACTTTATTTATAACTAATTATGGCATAATTATTTCATTCAATAAGTAAATTTATTATTCAGTAAGTTTTCTTTTAAAATTCTTGTGCAAAATATTATCTTGGTCTATTGGTAGCAGGAGTCTAATCCTTCTCCACAATGGCATAAATATAACTTAGAGGGCCACCTCATTTCCTAATCCATAGCCACTGGCATTAGCAGTCCCAATCTGCAATAGCAGGATGACAATCCAGGACCTAGGTAGACAGAACCAACTTCAGTTCCACAACTGCTCTCCATACATTGATGGGTACCAGAAGGCCTGATATATACCTATCTCCCTCCTCTCAGAAGACCTAGGGCCTGAGTTTCCCAATCTTCCAACCAATAGCAAAGAGTCAGCCAGAAATACCAACTTCTAGTTCTCTCCTTATCAGCAGTAGAAGATCAAGATCTGAAGTCTTCAGCAAATAGCAGAAGGCAACTTAGGAAGAGTGTAGGCTGGTCTTCTAACAAGTGGTCAAATGTGGCCCAAGTAGGCACTTTTCTCCTCTGGTGGTGCTAGCAGATACAGAGTGGGATCTCTACCTGCACTCACTGTTTTGTGGGTGGCCACACAATAGGTCAAAGTTAATACATTTCATCTGTGAATCCATGTTCCTGTCAACTACAAATGGTACAACCACTCTGGAAAATATTTAGTCGGTTTCTTACAAAACCCCAGTATACATACTTGGATATACTCTTGGATATTTCTTTAAACAAAAAAAATTTTAAAAAATTGTACACAAATTCTGGACTTATTATTTATTAAATAACTTTATTCATAATAGATCCAAATGGAACTGAACCAGAAGTCCTTCAGTGGGAGAATGGTTGAACAAACTGTGGTATATCCATGACAATAAACAGAATGAAGCACTGATACACAGCAATCTGAATGCATTTTCAGAGTTTATGGTGATGGAAAAAAATAAGATCCCATAGTGTATCATTCATAGTGAATGATACAAATTACTTGAAGTAGAAAAATCATAGGAAAGGAATGAATTCATTGTTGCTAGGGATTAAGGACAGGAGAAAATATGGAAGAAAATAAATGCTGTTATAAAAGACCAAGTTCTGCATCTTGGCTTGTGGAAACACATGAATATATGCAGTTGATAACATCACATTAAAGTAAAGATACATGTACAAGAATCTAAGTAAATTTTGTTCAATAAATCTGAACAAGATGAATTATGTGAATGTTAATATATTAATTGTATTACTGTGCTCTAGTGCTGAAAAATGTGCCTATTGAAGGAAACCAGAGAAAGGGTACATAAGATTTTTATTAGATTTTGTAACTGCATGAATTTATAATTATCCAAAAATAAAATGATTTTTGAAAGAAGTTAAAACTAATATTTTATATACTTCTGTTACTGAGTTTCATTATGTTTTGTATCCTATATGAGAAAATTAAACCAAAGAAGATTAAGTAAAAATTTTGGATAAAGTAAGTCTATTTTATATATTCTTTTCTATTTTCATATCCTTTTCCTCAGAGAGTCTTGACAATTATTATAAGCTATTGACATTAATATTTTCTGATAATGCAAAGTTTGCATATGTGTATTAAAATAATTTTCATTCAGAGGTTTCCTGAGAACCAAAAATTATTTCAAGGATTTCTCTATTGTAAAAAGATTGTGAGAACTAAATGTGATGCTTTAAAAATATGCCCACAACTTATTTAATACATCTCACAATATGGAATAGAGACCAATGCCCTAGTGAGGATGAACAGCACTTAATAATTTGCTTCAATTTAATAGACTAAAGCTGAATTGACAGTGTGTGACTTTAGAAACTAGGTCATAAAAGTCACTGCTCTTTTCTCTGTCCTTCTCTCTTGGATAACTCTTTATGGGGGAAGCTAGCTGTCATGAGAATAGGAAGCCAGTGGAGAGACCCATGTGGTGAGGAACTAAGGTTTCATGCCAACATCAAACAAGAAGCTGTAGCCACCTCTCATGAAAGTATTTGTCACAAAACCTACTGAGGAAGAATGGATTGCTGGTGATAATAACATGTTTGCAATAAGTGTCTTTTGAAAGATTCTAAGGTAATTATGATTGTAGTTTGAACTAGAGGTTGACAAGTGAATGTATTTGAAAGCTGTTTTGTAGGTGGAATCTGTAGGATTTTGTCACTGTGGGGAGTATTAAGAGTAAAAAATAATCAAGTAGGTAAGAGGTAATGTAAGGGGATTAATGTCTTGGATATTTGATGATGTGAAATGATGACTGCAAAAGTGATTTGGAAATAGAAACTCTTTTACTCAAGAGAGGTGATTCAAGTAGTGATTTTGGATATTGAGGCTCTTCAAGGCACAACCATATCCTGGGTGTGATTTAGCAGATTAGATTGCTGCCGTAGAGACTATAAATGGAGATGAAGTCAAGAACATAAAAGAATAGGGTGGTAGTTATGTGAAGAACAAGATCATTGCAGTCACCTAAAAATTCAATTTGATTTAGAAGATGTTGAGCAAGACACTTTTATGAACAAAGGTGAGTGAAATCGTTATGTGCCACACAAATGAAAAAGAGCATGATCATCTACGGGTTAGTCCCTTTTACAAGATGATGTTTTCCAATAATCCTGCAACATGAAGAGCAAAATTAAGACCATTGAACCTGAGATACATAGTGCTTTATGTGGCAATTGAAACTGTTTAGGGGGAATAAGGACAAGCAGGTATTCTTTTGTACAGCCTTTTGAACCCTCCTTATCTCCTTCAGGAAACTTCCACTTAATCTTGAATGAGACTAAAAAAGCATGTTGTCAGAATCTCCAGAGTCAGCATATGCATTCTAGAATGTGGGAGGATATTTTAAAACCTAATAACTCAGTTTCCTAATTATAGTTATTTAATTATGTTTCACTATATTTTCTGGTGTTAATAGCTGGACCACAATTATTATTTTCTTAGTGGTGGGGGCTGAACTTTGCTCAGAGTTGGGATCGTCCTCCAAGCTGGCATTCAGGGTTGCCCTCCTCTTCACACATTTGGGTTATACCCTGTCACACTGCACCAGGGTGACCAAAAGAATTTGTATTTAGGTTCTTGTTCATCATAGATAGTCTTGAGCTTATGCTAAAATATTCATGGCATTTAATCAAGTTAATTTTATCTGGATTCCTGTGATACATTTTCTCCTAAATTTCAAGGAATTCACTCTCACATAATTTCCTTTGTAAAACTGGATCGGAAGAACCAAGTACAAAGTACATCAGTTCCACTATGTTTAACTGAATTTCCCTCATATTGTTCTTTGCTCTTTGTTTCTTGCTGTGCACACTTACGTGAATCTGCTGTGGGAATTTGTTTTCCTTACAATAGTCTATCTGTCTTTATTTTGCTTTGCCGTCTTTTGTTCTTTCTTTGTTCCTTGAATTTTTGTTATGATTTTTTTGCTTTTCACCAATTTTATGCCAGATTAACCTCTGATTATTTTATAAAGTAATTTACATCTTTTTTTTTTTTTTTTTTTTGGTATTGGAGATTGAACTCAAGGGCACTCGACCACTGAGCCACATCCCCAGCCCTGTTTTGTGTTTTATTTAGAGAAAGAGTCTCATTGAGTTGCTTAGCACCTCACCTTGCTGAGGCTGGCTTTGAACTAGCAATTCTCCTGTCTCAGCCTCCCAAAGTGCTGGGATTACAGGCGTGCGCCACAATGCCTGCAGTAATTTACATCTTTTACTTTAACTAGGAAGCTCTTATCCTCAACTGTGAAGTATGCCTATTATTTCCTGGGTAACATCATGTTTGTTTATTCTGTCTTTTGTGTTTGTTTTGTTGTTCTGTTATTCTCATTTGGTGCTAGAATGATTGGCTATCTCAGAATGCAATCTCCCTCACACATGGGTGTGTCGTTCCTCAGTAATGAACTTTTCCAAAGGCAGTAATGAGAGAAAACCTATTGTCCAACCTCCTCATAGCCAGATGACTAAAATATTAGCATAGTTTCTCTCATCTATCAATACTTCTTCAGTCTCACATGAAGAGAACAAATAGACACATTGTGGAGAGCAACAGGACCTCATGCGAGGGAATACTTCCAGTAATCAGAAATAATTTTTGTGAAGTATATATTAATGGTGTTCAATAGACCTGTAATCACAAATTACTATCATTCCATATCATTTCCAGTTTCATCTAGTGGAACTGATTATAGTTTATGTATCAGCTACCTTGCTAATGAATGAAAATACCTACTTGGAAGTTAAAAGCAGTGTAAACATGCAACAAGTAGCATTTTTAAAAAAAATTGAATGATCCCAAGTCATAAATTATTACCAATCACCTGTTGAAGGAAAGAAGTCAGCTGAGAAGGCTTAAGGACTTGTAGCCCTCCATCTTTTCATCTGGCTCACCTTTTCTATTTATTTGGAATAATAGCTGCCCACATATATTGTTCTTATGGTGATTGCCAAAGTAATGTTTGGGCAGTTGAAACTTACACGATATTAGATAATCAATCTCAACAAAAGCAAATTTATTTATTCTGTCTGTAGCAGCATAAATGGGAATTTTGAGTCAACTTTATTTGCTGCTGTTACATAAACATAACATCACTAGAAATACACATGCAATCAATAGTGTACTTTAAGCAATTATACTCATATAGAAGAAATAATTCATATTCATACAGAAGAAATAATCCTTAACAATAATTCCAGTTATTACAGATATTGGAATCAATTGCATTATATTAAATACATCAGAAATACAAAATTGTGAAGACATATGAGAGAAAATCAGTGAGTTCTGATTTCGCTCCAGAGCTTTGGCTGTTCTATACTTGTGATCTTTGTCATTAGAAATGACTGTTTTTAAAACTAAGCTATAAGGGCTGTTACTAAGTTTAAGGTCACAACTGCTCTTCCAGCTCTTACCACTTCCTTGTGAGTTCTTGTCATTGTGAATGGATTTCCAGTAAAATGTCTCCTTTATAATTTTACATATAGTTTTATATTTGCCATGATAATATTGAAGAACAAATGTGTTCAAATTAGGCAGTTTACTCCAGAAGGTAATTCTGCACTGTGTGAAGAGAAGCAATGAACCTGACACTCAAAGTTCCAGATCATCCACTATAATCATTAATCAGTTAAATTCATTTAAAATATTGAATTTGTTTCCATTTTGATTTAAAAAGATTAAGAAATACTATTGATTAAAGCAAATTATAATTTATAAAGCATATCTGCAGATTATAATTAGACAAGAAAATAAAGAATAAAAAACTGATTAAAATTTAAACTAAATGAAAATTTGCAGATAATTCTATAGGTTTTAATATTACTCAGATTAGTAAAATAGGAAACAAAAGAGGGAAAGATAATAAGAATTTCTGAGATTGTGTGAGTGGGCACATTTACATGGAAAGAATGAAAAATATTGCCTTAAATATAATTTTATCTCTGTAGAGAAGTAATGGTTCTAGCTAACAGCTCATTATTTATTTAAAAAACTGGCCAATACTTGTCAATTGTTCACTGAATAAGAGTCTTAACTTTTTTCCTGCTTTACTGAGGTACTAATAAAAGTTGTATACATTTAATAGTTAACAGTTGATTATTATATATATGTGTGTATATATACATATATATATATCCATTGTGATATAAATAATTATCAAAGTTATTCCAAAAATAACTTTCATAGAAAGTTAGACCTTCCAAAAGAACCAGCAATCTCACACTAAGATATTTGTAACAATAAGCTATAATGAAATAGTCTAAAACATTATTTCCAGCAACTGTTTTGGCCAGTTTTAATAAGCCTCACTATTTAATGGTAGCTGCAGTCATGTAATATGTGAATGTGGAAGTTATTACTAAAATATTGATCCATGTTATTCATTTAACCACCCATTATATTATAAAACAGTAGCCAATATTTTCACTTTCAAAAACTTTTAAATATATCTGATGATGAAAGATATTAAAAGAAAAATAGATATCTGCAACCAAAACAAATGAAGTAATTTTGATGTTTACTGATCTAAACTCATTAATGATTTTTAAATTCATGTCCCATCCTTTGTTCTCTATTATGAATATGACCTACAGATGCCAAGACCTGCACAACCATTAATTCAGAAACTAATGAGGGGCTATAGGGAATTAATAAAGACACAAAAACATTTAGAGAGAAAGCTGAGATCAGATGGGATCCTGATCTCTGGTGATGAAACAGTGACTCAGAGTAGGCAATGCACATTTATCATATAAGGTGTTATAGTCAGGATGCAAAAGATTATAGAAGCATTGTTCTTTGTGCACTACAAAGTTACAGGATTCAGATCATTTTCGTAGCTATTTCACTGCTGCAATGCTAGAAGTATCCTGTTGCACCCAGGAAGCACATTTTCCAAAGTTTCTGCTAAGCAGTCAGGCTTGGAGGTCACAGCACTGGTGAAACATTGTGGTTATCTTGAATTCTCTGCCTGGAGGCTCACATCTGAGCTCAAGGTCTAGACTGATAACTCTATGCCTTTGCGTAGAGCCTTCTCAGGCAGAGCATCAACATAGTAACTGGGTAAACTTAATCTGTACTTTTGCACAGGAAGTTTCCCATATAAGTGCACCACAATCAGGAAGCAACCAGAGATCTTGATCCAAATCACCTCTCCCCATTTGCAGATTTCCTTACATTTCAGCAGGAATCTTGATTAGTGGGTTGAGCAAAGCCTTAGCCACATACTTTTTGTGTGTGTATGCTATACTTAAGTCTTCCATCTCTCATGCATTGAAGTTCTGATACCTTTAAAATTCATTTTCTACACCATGCTTTTCCTTGATGATCAGAGCTTGGTGATTAGTACTGGTATTGTTTTGGTACTGGTATTTATATTTAATAGTCATAGAGCATATTTCTCTTCTTTTTAATTTCAATTATTCACACATTTTAAAGCCTTTTCTCATCTCACAGTTCATTTTATATTTTTCTAATATTTCAGTGTTTTATTCTAAAAAGTTTCACTGTTTTTATACATGGTTCTAGCTCCTTTTAAACTTTTCAATATTTGCTTAGTGAAATAAGCCTAAACTTGGATTAAAAATTTATGAAAAGAAAAAAACTGCACACACACACATATATATTCTTACTTCTCTATATAGATAATATGTGTATGTAAGATATTTTATGTATATAAAATCTCTATATAAGCCTATATGGGAATCTTATTAATTTCTTTCTTTATTCACTTGTACATGCCTGAATGAATTTAATGATATTGTTTAAAATTTAAAGCTTATTTTTAAAGAATAATATATTAAAAATCAGAAATACAAATATTTTAGACTTAATAACTATTGTCATGTTACCATAAGCGGCAGATTCTGAAAACAATAAGCAAGAGTTTTCATTTTGATCACTGGATACATGTGCATTATTGCGTGGTTGATTACTTGAGAATAACACCAAGTTTGAAACTTGAAGAAAACTACCTGACATTTTATAGAGAAATCTGGCTTCAGAAATTCTTCTTCATGTCTTGCTACACATGTACAAATAAAAGAGTCAATAAATCTGAGGCTAGAATTAATATTTCCTTCATTTATTAAAGAGATTAATGTTTCCATGATTTAAGAATTCTTTTATTACTATGCCTTAACCAAAAAAAAAAAAAAAAAATTTACGTGAAAAAGGAATGTCAGTTTTTAACTTTGTGAGTTTTGATAAATTATTGAATTTCTGATCGTAACTATCTTAATCTATAGTATTGGGATTATATTTGGTATTATTTACCAAATAATATCACATGTGACATGCTTTGGAAACTGCAAAATACTGTGCTAATAATAAAAACTACTATTACTTATGCCAATTTTGGCTCAAAGATCTAAAATCTATTTTTATTCTAAACAAATTATATATTACAAATTCTTTAAACCCAAACCAATGTTTTCAAAGGAAATATAGCCTTAGTTTCATCTTTACAATATAATATTTTATAGATTATAGAGACTTAAGAAAATTTGAGGTTTAAAAAAACTTATGTTTTTTGAAACATAAGCTATTTGAAAACTTACGTTACCATTAGCCATATGACTCATTTTCAATCTTAAAATGCCAGCTTTTCACATTTTACGCGACTAGTGTAGAGAGCTTTATTTAGTTTAGCAGAACAGGAAAAGATTAACATGGTATTACTTCTCTGAAAGCCTTATAATTTCATTGCAATGTATTTTCCAGGCAAGAAGATCAGTATAGACATATGAAGATATTCAGTGCTTGTTGTTCTGTAGTATTGAAGCTGCTGTAGGTTTTAAAGCCCAAGAACTGACAAGAACTATATTTACAAAATTGGAAGTTCTCAAGAGATCTTCTTTTGGTAGTAAACTTTAGACCTGCACAACTCAAGTAGGATTACAATTAATGCAAAGTCTCTCTTACATTTCCTTTTGATAACATATTCTTCAAAGCAATTTATATGCAAATGTTTATTTGAAAAAGTACAAGATTATTGGGATAAACACCCAATTCTGCTTATGTCAGTACCATTTTTAAAACTAAAATAAGACTCATTTGGTCTGCATAATAAGCCTTGTTCTATATTTGATGGTTGTTTATCTCTATCTATAAGGCAATCCCATGCAGATGTATGAACTACCGTTAGAGTTGACTTATTCAGACAAATGGGATCTCAATGTTCATTAAAGATACCTAATATCTTGCTTCTCTGAAAGTTGAGCAAGAGGTATAAAGATGTTCAATGCCTTGCACAAAATGTTCCAATAAATACATGTTAAGTTGAATTGATTTTAAAATGTCTGGAAAATAGTGCTGCAATGTACTAGTGTCTAAGTATCTTGGCGCTACCTTCCATCAGTCTCTGTAACTTGGATTGAGGAAGGTATGGACTCTAAAAATTGATTATATTACTTTCAATTTATTATCAACCCCAGGAAATGTAACAAATTAGCAGGGCATAATATATATTTGTTTTTATTTTGTTTCAGAGAATCCTTCCTAATTTCCTACAAGCTTTCCTGTTTAATTTGGTGTTTACTGTTTGTGAGAGATTGAATCTCTGAATAGGAAAACTGAAAAGGCCAATTCTTTCTTTACCTTCCATGGTCAAGCTATGAAATAATTCCATAATTTAATGATAATTTATTAGAAATACCTAATTAAAAGGAAATTTGATGTTATTTAGCCTTGATTATTTCATGTTAACCTCCCGAACCTGGCCCACCACTCTTTTTCTATAAGCCAATAATGAGTCACAATGTACATTTGCTTTCTTATTTAATCTTCTTCACTAGCATAAAAATTCCATGATGAGAGGGGCATGCTTTACTCGCTGCTGCATCATTGGTACCAAAAATAGTCTCTTGTACATAGTACTCCCTCAAAAAATATTCATTAAACCAATCATATATGCTGTCATCAGCAAAGATAAAAACATCCTTGTACATTTCAGTGCTATTAAACTGTATCTGAACTTCCTGTTTCTTGGTTTCCCAAATACCTTAGTGTTTTAGTTTAGTAATTTCTCCAACCATCTTTGTATGAATTTCTTTCTATTGTATACTTTCTATTTATCATAACCAATGAAATGAGAAGCTGAAAACTTTTGCTCTCCCTAAGAAACTATGAGGAGGATCATGTTACTACAAGTCTAGTCACACATTTACTTTTGACACTTTATCATATAAAATCAGCTGAGCAGATTTTGCCATGTGTGAAAGGTGTGCTTTCAGATAGGGTAGCCTTTAGTTTACACTCCAGGGTATTAGCAGATACATCTTGAAGGCCTATGGGAGGGACAGGATAGAGACACAATCATAGTCCAGAACACCTGGTGGCAAAGATTTAACAAATCTGTTTTAGCTTGAATAGATATATGTAAGACAATCTCAGGTGGGAACCAATGGGGAAATTTTAAGAGTCACTCTAGTCTTTTGGGCTGCAAAAACATCTTTACAGAGACTGATTGGCTTAAACAACAGAAATGTATTGTAATTTTGGAGATCGGGAAGGCCAAGATCAAGTGCTGAATCAGTCAGTTCTCATCAATTTTGGTGCGGATTCTCTTCTTGGCATGTTGATGGCCCTTCTTACTACGTTCTCACACAGTATCTCCTCAGTGTTTTTACATGGAGAGAGAACACAGAGTCAACAACATTATTAAATGATTATCCCAGCATATGGAGAAGAGGCATTGCTGGTATCTATTTGAAAAGTATTTTACATAGTATTTTTAAATTTTTGATCAGCAAAACAATCACTGAGGTAGATGGTACAAGTATATCAATCAAATTATCTGTGACGGAAAGGAGTCTCAAGTGTAAGAATTGGTTATCAAAAAATCATACTTACAGTTGAGGTATAGCAATAGAACCCTGGTGTTTTAACTCAAGCATCACAATTCCTATTCATAATGCCAGAACAGCTAAAATGGCAATTTGGGATTTTACCTATTCTCCACTTTTTCAGTTCCTCCCTTGACTCACTGTGCCTTTAATATACCCTGTTGGTTCTCTAAGTCCAGTTGGTTTACTTTGTGTTTAATTTAACATATCTCACAGAAATATTTCTTGACTATTTATTATTTTTCAACCTATAGGCAATATTATCCAGAACTATTTTTAAAAATAAAATATAATTTAAATATGAACATTCATTTACTTTGGGCTTAATCACATGTTTTCTAGTATTGGTGCTGTGATATATGGAAATTGAACATAAAATTGGCAAATTTTAAAAATATTTGCCTTGTCTCTATATAAAATTATATATATAATTTAAAATTATACTGAAGAATCAAAGAACAATTACATATAATGTTTAAAATTTTACAGAAAGAGAATGGCATCCATTGTTTTTTTAAAAAATCATTTTATCTAGCATGTTAGTTTGTGGTTTCAACAAACCAATTCTAAATTTTATATGGAGAGGCAAAAACTCATATTAGCCAACTTATGGAAGGATAACAAATTTAGAGGACCAACATTATACAACTCCAAGATTAATGATAAATACAAGGAAATCAAGACACTATGTTATTGGTTAAAGAATACACAAACAGCCGGGCGTGGTGGCGCATGCCTGTAATCCTAGCACTTTGGGAGGCTGAGGCAGGAGGATTGCGAGTTCAAAGCCAGTCTCAGTGATGCCAAGGCGCTAAGCAACTCAGTGAGACCTTGTCTCTATATAGAACACAAAATAGGACTGGAATGTGGCTCAGTGGTCGAGTGCCCCTGAGTTCAATCCCTAGTACCAAAGGAAAAAAAAAAAAAAGAATACACAAACATATCAGTGGGATAGAATGAAGAGTCCCAAAACAAAACCCAATCAAGACAGCCAACTAATCTTTGGCAAAGGACTAAGGCAGCAACACAAAGGAACAAAGATATCCTCAAAAGTTTTGTAGTAACAACTGGAAATCCAATGCAAACAATAAAAAAAAATAAAATAAATTAAAAATATGGGAAAAACATTGCACCCTTTACAAAAATTAACTAAAAAATATCACAGCTGTAACAAAACAAATGCAAAACAAATAAAATTACATAAAATTCCTAGAGGATAACAAAGAAAAACATGTAGATGACTTTGATTTAGTAATGACTCTTTACAACACTAATGACATAATCTGTGAAAGAAAGAAGTAATAAAGTGGACTTTTTAAAAAGTGAAAGATTCCATTCTGTGAAAGACACTGACAAGAGAATAAAAAGATATGCCATAGAATAGCAGAAAACAATTGAAAGAGACATAACTGATAAAGAACTTATATTCAAGATAAATAACATACTCTTAATAATTAACAATAAGAAACAAAAATCAGACTTAAAAATAGGCCAAAGACTTCAATAGACACCTCAACAAAAAAACTCTATAGATAGTAAAAAGTATTTGAAAAAATGCTCCATATCATAGGTTGTCAGGGAAATGCAAACCAAAAGAACAGTGAAACACTAACACATACCTATTGGAATAGTCAAAATTCAGAACACTAAATGTGAGTGAAGATGCACAGCAATAGGAACTCACATTTTTGCTGGTGGAAATGTAAAATGGCACAACCACTTTAAGAGATGCTATGCACTTGACTATAAAACATAACATACTGTGAACAATGTGACCCACCATTTGTACTCTTTGAATCTATTAAAGGAATTGAAAACTGATGTCTACACAAAATCCTGCTCAAAAATGTAAAACACTTTTACTTATAATTTTCAAAACTTGGAAGTGCCCAAGATGTCCTTCAGTAGGTGAGTAGATAAGCTGTGGTACATCTAGACAATTGAATGTTATTCAGAACTAACAAGAGTTGAGCTCTACAATTATAAAGACATGGAGGAAGCAGAAATATATATTAATACATCAAAGATGATAATCTGAAAAGGCTACATACTGTGTTACCACAAATAGATGATGTGTTAGTCAGCGTTTTGTTTTTGTGACCAAAATACCCGACGAGGACAACTTAGAGGAGAAGTTTATATCAGATTCAAAATCTTAGGGGCTTAGTCTATAGTGGGTTGAATTTGTTGTTCTAGATCCTTAGATCATTATGGAGGAAGGAAGTATGGAGTATTGTTCTATTTCTGACAGCCAGGAAGCAGAGGGATGAGGGGGGAGAGATCACGTGGAAATGAATTCTTCCAGGACATGTCTCCAGTCACTCACCTTCTCCAGCCATGTCCCACTTGCCTATTACCAATCAGTCAGTCAATTTAAACTAGAATGGACTGATCAGGTTCCAACTCTCAAAATTCAATTATTTACTTCTGAATATTTCTTCACTAACACAGGAGCTTTAGCGGGTCACTTCATATCCAAACCATGATATTTTGTCATTGGCCCCCAAAGCTCTTTTTTATCTCATAATACAAAATGCATTTAGTCCATCTCCAAAATTCCCATAGACTTAAAAGTTTCAGCATTGTCCAGAAGTTCAAGTTGAAAGTCTCAACTGAGACTTAAGACAAACTCTTGGTTTTTATCCCCTATAAAAACCAAAAGCAAGTTCTGTACCTCCAATGAACAAAGGCATAGAACAAACATTTCTATTTTAAAAGTGAAGAATAGTAGAGTATTAAAAAAGGGATGGGATCAAAATAAGATTGAAACCCACATATGCCCATGTACGACTCCATGTACAACTACTATAACATATTGCAGTGGCATGTTTTCGTAAGGGCTGGGACTGTCTCATCCCCTTGACCTTGTTGGTGACAGTGCATGTGGTCTCTCTTTTAGCCTGAGCTTTTCCACAGCCAATACATTTTCTCATTAAATAATCCATGTTATTGGCATGTCTTTAATTTCTGGGGTCTCCAATTTAGCTTTGACTTTAATTTTAGAGCTTCATCATTGTTCCCTCAGGGGTAGCCTATGGGGATTTTGACCTCGCTACACTTTCCTTTTCCTCCAAGGCTTTTATTTGAAATCTCAGTGGAAGCTTCCATGACCCCCTAACTCTAGCATCCTGCATTCATGTAGAACCAGGATTATGTGGATGATGTTAAGATCTTCCACCAGTTCATGTAGTAGTTGAGCTCCCTGGTATCTTGGCTGCAGTGGCCTCTGAGTACCTGGGCAGCTAAGTATGGTGAAATAACTTCTTAGGATCCCCAGGTGCCCCCAGGATCTCTTCTCAAAGAAATTTTTCCTTCTATATCCTTGAGCTTGTAAAGGGTGTTGTATTATAAATTCCTGAGATACAAAGTACTTAGTATCTGTTCAGTGGCTGCAATTTCTAATTACTATACATTTTTGGCCCCAAATTTGTATACAAGTTTTTGGACAAACTGCAAGATTTGAAAATCATTTAGCTGTGCTTTTTGTTGTAATTATGACAGTAAACCAGCAAAATCCATGTCTTTGCCTTAAAGCTATGCTGCATTAAATTTTTCTCTACCAGATTAATTAATTCATCTCTTTTAAATTTAGCTTCATATAAAGTCTCAGGGTATAGGCAACATGAAGACAAGTTCTTTGTAGAATTTAACATGAATGGCCTCTAGTCTAATTTCCAATAGTCTTCGTTTCCCTTTGAAATATCAAGAGCACAGTCGTCTTTACTCTTTGTATTCTTATTAGTATTCTGGTCTTTTGAGCTCCCACCAGAATTGCCCATTAAGCTCTACTTAAAACATTTTAAGGCTTCTCCATCCTGCATTGCCAAACTTTTTCAGATTCCTCCCACGAGTCATTTTCAAAGGCTTCAGAACCACATGGTCAGGTGCATGGTCAAAATAATGACCTGCATGTCTTGATATAAATTTTTGTGCAAGAAATCTTTTTGTCACAGTGACCCAAATACCTCATAAGGACAATTTAGAAGAGAAATAGTTTATTTTGGGGTTACAGTTTTAAAGGTTTAGTCTATGATGAGCTGAGTGCATTCCTCTGGGTCCAAGATGAGGCAGAACATCTTGGCACAAAGATGTGGTGAAGGAGCACTGCTTCATTTATGGTAGCCAGAAGGCAGGTAGGAGGGGCCAATGAGAAGAAAAATTCTTCCAGAGCATACTCTGACCCACCTCCTCCAGTCATGACCAAACTGCCTACAGTTACTACAAAGTTATTCCATTCAAACTAGGATTAACTGATTAGGGCGTAGTGCTCATAATCCATCATTTCACCTCTGAATATTCCTGCATTAAAAGAGAAGCTTTTCGGGGACATCTCACATTCATCCTACAGCATATGACCTTCTGGAAAAGGCAAAAATTATGGATACAGCAAAAGAACAAAATGAAAGAGAGGGGTGAATAGGTGGAAAATAGAGGATCTTTAGGGCAGTAAAACTAGGTTTTATTATTATGCTATAATTGTAGGCAGAATTTATTATAGATTTGTCCAAACCTATATAAACTACACTAACCATGAACCCTAAATGTAAACTATAATACTTGGGTGGTGATATTGTGTCACTATAGCTTCATCAATTCTAACAAATGTATCTCTCTGGTAAGAGATGTTAATAATAGGGAGGCTATGCATGTGTATGGGAAGAGCTTGTATGGAAAATCTCCGTACTTTCCCTTCAATGTTGATGTTAACCTAATTTGCTCTAAAAATAATCTATCAAACAAATAAACATACAAAATTACCCCTTGGCTTTAATATTTTTGTTTGAAGAAGTAGTTACTAGGCATAATAGAAAAAAATTATGTTTTATAGAGTGACCTATTGGGAGTGAAATGTTTCAGTTTCTCACTAACTTTGTGAACTTGACCAAATTGTATAATTTCTCTGAGTCATATTCCACTTTTGTAAAAAGGGAACAATTATACCTAACTTACCTCATGAAGTATTTTTTAAAGATTACAGAAAAACATAAATAAAAGCTGCCTTTGGATGTTACACTTTCTTGGTAAATACAAGTGCTCCCACTAGCAGACTTAATTAATTTGCCTATTGCCAATTAAAATCTGTCATTGGAAAATAATCTTAACATTATTGATCATATCTCTTCTCATGACAGAGGCTTAATTTTACTCTCTATAGTTTTAAAAATATTCACCAATATTTCACATTTTATGTTTCATATTTCTATAATTTTTATCCTTTTTTTCTGTATGTATTTATTCTTTTAATTTTCTTTTGCTTGAATTCCAGTTTAATTACACTATTTTCATTTATGTTTAAGGTGCGAAGACAATGCGAAGACCATTTAATGACTTCTTAAATTCACTTATGATATAAGGTAGTTTGTCATTCCTCTATAATTAATTCTGTTAATTTTCAACTCTTTGTAGATTTTCTCCACTTTTAAATTTAATTGAATAAATTGGTCATAGATATTTTATTGTTTAGATATTTCAACTTTATCATAAATTTTGTGAAACTCTTGATATTGTTTTCATTTTTCTTAAATCACCTAATTTTAGCTGAATTTTGATTTTTGTATGCCTAGTTAATTTTTACTGTGTATAACACATTAAATGGAATTTTTAAATATAATTTGAAACTGTGCTATTATTAACTTCCAGAGAAGATTTTCCTTTCTGCTGGAAACCATCTATGGTATTTGCAGATTGGCTTAATCTTCTGGAGACTGAAATGTTTGAACCTGAGTTGTATTATTTATAAAAATTTAGTTCCAGTCCATTCTTTATCCAGGGGTTTAATAGTTTGGGCTATCATTCAAAATTCTGAAGTCCTTGGCATTTCTTTCTTTGTGGTCCCTGAACTTCATCCCTCTGAGGTTGACAAAAGCTATGTTTAGCTTCCCAACATCTCAGTGGAACTTCCAGAACTGTCAATCTCCTTGAGGGCAAAACCATTGCCAAAATCTTGCCTCTACACTCCAGCTGTCCCTGTGCCCATATTTTCACACCACATAATCTCACTGTTCTGTAATGGTAGCTCTCTAATTACTACAAACATATTGTTTTTGCATTAAGCCTTACTTTTCTAGTTTTTTTTTTCAGCATGCAAAAACAAAAAGGTATAAATTTGCATTTCCAGAAGCAGTACCCTAACTATTTCTCTGTTAACTTTTTGTTATTATTCTTTGATATCTATAATGGATCCTACCTACTTAAATGACTTATCTTAATGTACTTTGAACATATTTCTCCTCCATCATAGTCACATGCAGAATTATATAGGATGCTTAAGGTAAGATACATTTAATAAGTTTTAATAAGTTTTAAAAACTCTTCCATTCTCACCTTGGGAGCAGGAATCATAACTTACCAAATTCTGATTACCCAGGGTTTGTTTAGTGTCTAACATGGGTTAATCACTCAGGTCTACAGAATTGCATATAGCAATGTTCTCAGTTATCCAATGTTTCAATGGATTATATTTTCTTCTCTTTAAATTTTGGTTTTTAAATTTTATAAAGTTAAAGTAGGTTTTCTTCTATTCTAAAGTGATATATATTTTAATTTTCCTTCCCTTTTTACTTTTTTATTATTATTTTACAGTTAGGAAAGATTCATAAAAAGAAATAATATATGACAAAGAAAGCTTTTCAAAGAAAAGAAGTTTGATATACTATGTCTGAGGGATCCCCTCTTGAACAATTGCTCTATTTCATCATTTATATACCTAATGAAATATAAATATTTGTAAAGTATCTTTTTCATCTCTAACTTTTTGTTTACAAAATAGTCTGATGATATTGAGTCACATCTATTTTTCTCAATATAATCAATTAGATTTTGTAATAAAAAATTTAGTGTTTTTTAAATATGAAATATATTCACTTTTAAAGTCAAATTAATGCCCTTTACTCCAATTTGCCAAGAAATAAAATAGTTCCCCAAAAGGAAATGGGTTTTTCAACTTGTTTTTTTCTCTCAACTTTTTAAATAAATGATATGAAAAATATAAATTTTAGCACATACTGAGTACATATTTAATAATTGTTAACTTTTAAATTTTGCCAGTTAAACTAAAGAGATTCTTTTAGAGTAAAGCATGTAATAGTCTCTTCTTTTTCTGTGGTATAGACAGAGGCCATTACTATGTGTGTTTGAGTGAAAATTAACAAGTATTTTATCAAAGCATTCACATTCATTGTGTCAGCTTTTTAGGGCACAAAAATAAATCCAATTTTCATTGATCTCTCATCCAGGGACATTTTTTAATTTAAGTGCTAACCTGACTCTATCTCATAGTATGCATTTAATGAAAAATGCAGCATTAAATGTTTTGGTTAGAAACTTAGCACCACAGTAAAAAAGCAGCAGGAGGGTTGATTCCTGGGAATTGTAAGGTAGATTTCCAAAGTACCACACACTGAATTAATTTGGCTCCTGTTATTCACTCCACATGCAATGGGTATTGGCAATATTGTTTCCTGTGTTACACAATTGAACCCATATCACACTGATGTTTATGTTGTTCCTATTTATTTTTAATCACTGTATAGATTTCATCAGAATATGAATGCTATTTTTAAATGATATGACTAAATTACTTAATGATCAATTAGATTTTCACCGAACTTATTTTTATTTATATGGATATGATCTCCAAATTTGTATGCTTTTTTAATATCATAAGAAATTATGGATTACTAGTTTGAATTTTTATATTTCTTTTTCTTCTGCATTCATTAAACAAATACTTGCAAATCACTTCTTCAAAAAAAGTGTTTATCTAGAACTGCAAAAAGTTTTGAAGAACATATACATTGTTATAGTAAAACAGATTTTTATTTTTCATTACACTCTTTTATTAATCTTTTTAGTTTAAACCTATTGTCTTCAAAGTGAACTATTGAATAGAAAGGCTTCTGTAGGGAGCAAACATACAAATAAATCTGCTACAGGTGATAGACAGAATTTCTTTATAACGAATTCTTGAATATTTTATAACCTAGAGATTTTTTTTTTCACAATTTAGTATCCTTTTTACCAAACATAATAAAAGTTAGGAATGTCTGATGATTGAAATTCCCAGTTGTACTATCATCTATTGAGGAATGCTCTGCTTAGGTAAAGCTTACTTAGTTAAAATATAATAAGTAATTATTTGCAACTATACAATGTATTTTTAAAGATGTAAAGCAATTTGCATTTTATCTTCCTGCTGGAGATAGAGATAGTTTAGGCAATTAAAACTAAACAAATTCTGGCAGAAATTTGAGTTGCTGCCAGATTTTTCTTAGCATGATAATTATTCCTTATTATAACTGAAGAACTTTAAGTTTTGGATATTCAATGTTGCATAGCATACTTGGTGAGAGTGAGACTATTTTACAATTAATATTCCTCATCCTCTGCTCCTTAAGAATATTGTATAGTAACTATCAAGGTGGCTTATCATGCTATTTAATGGGAGCTAATTTTTCACTTGTATCTTCAAACAGAAATGGATGTTTTGATTTTTTCCCTAAAGAAATATATTAAATCACTCAGTATGTATGTGGTATAGAAAATTTCTGGATTAACCACATACCAGAGAAGAAAATCACAGATTTCTCAAGTTAGCAAGGTAGGGCAACTTTTGCTATGAAGTCAAAAATACAATCACATCTGCAGGAGCAAATCTAAATAGAGCAAACATTTGGTTAACTAATAATAAGTAGCACATATTGAAAGTCCCTTATCCAAAATGATTGGAAGTAAAATTTTGCAGAGTTTGGATCTTCTCAGATTTTGTAATATTTGCAAATACCTAATGACATATCTTGCAAATGGTATCCCAATCTAAATATGACATTTACTTATGTTTGATATACTCATTAAACATGAACCTTGAAGAGGATTCTACACAATATTTTTTGTAGTTTTGTGCATAAAATTAAATTGTTCACATTGAATCATCAGAAAATAAACAGAGTTGTCAACATCTTGTGGCCTCTTCTGTGGACAATCTGTTTTACATCACTGTCCTTCATGACTCTGAATTTACAGGCAACCAATGAGCAATTTTTTTTTTTACTTATGCACACACAAGTATTTAATAGTTAAAACATATAACCTGATATTAACACAGAGGAACAACAATGTTTTCAGGCTAAGCATCAAAATAGTGTCATCACATTTCCTGTAGGAGCTGTTAAACAACAGCAGCAATAAGCAATGGCAGTTCCTATTCCCCACTTATATTGTTTTGATTACTTTACACTGCATTTCATTTTTTGAGGTGGGAAGAAACATAAAAAGCAGCTGAGAGGCCAGGAAGTGGGTTCTCTATGAATGAAGAGGTGTCCTGCTGGATGGCTCTTTAAAATGTTTCCTTCAGAATCATCAGCCTATTAACAATGGTTTTGTATGCTTTCTTGTTCTGTTAAGGATATGTGCCACTCTAATCCTTCCATAAGCTCATCACACATCTTCATCAAGTCATCTCAGCTACTTTTTCTACAGTGCTAACATTATCTTTATCATCACTGTTATCACCTTAAGAACCATTTTGTCT
Organism: Geosciurus inauris; assembly: GCA_004024805.1. Taxonomy (NCBI): domain Eukaryota; kingdom Metazoa; phylum Chordata; class Mammalia; order Rodentia; family Sciuridae; genus Geosciurus; species Geosciurus inauris. Next base: position 3,376 of record PVHX01022094.1, on the reverse strand, counting down.
AGTTCACTATCAGTCAATGGATGAACAACTGAAACATCATTATTGACGTTAAAACTTTTTTGATATCCATTTCTTCCACTTGCTGACACACTCTGAAGATATAATTTTTGCATATATAAGGAGGGCAGAACTTTCCTCTCATGTGACATAGAGAATCCTTCAAAATCACCACCTCTTTATCATTACCACTGATGTATTTGAAGGCCAGAATTTGTACAAGGCATTCACAATTGTCTTAAGACACTATGTTCCAAGTATTTACACTAATATGTAACACTCCTCTTGAAAACCGTTTCACATCCCCATCTATTTGCTGCTGCGAGCATCTGTTCGAGAAAGCATTTTCATATGATGTGCAGTCTTTATTGAGCTAAGGATACTCTAGTCGTGTGGTTGAATTAATCGAATCACATATGAGGGATAGTACATGGCATAAACATTTTTGATGAATATCGCAGCCGTAAGATGGGTAGAACAGTTGTCAGGGAGTAACAAAATTTTGCAGTTATCATCCAGTTCAGCTTTCCTGAAGTGAGCATCAGCCACCATTACAAAAGATTTGTGAAACTGATCAGAAAAGATGTCCCTGGTGATTATGCTTTTTCTTTAGCATAATAATGGACTGGTAAGAAACCCATCCATTTAAAACAGTGAGTACATGAGCTTTGACCTATTACCACAAGTTTACACTTGCCTGCTGCAATAGCACATTTCAGCACAGTTACTCTATCCTCAGACTCTTTAATTTCTGTAAGAGAAATGTCACCAGTGGTAGTCAGTGTCTTTCTGGGGTAAAAAATGCCAAAGGAGTGACATTTCATCAGTAGTGGAGACTTGTTCTTATGACATATTTTCATCAGTGATGGTCTTAGCAAATCAGCAGTGAATTTTTCTACTACATTGTAACCAGAAGATGCTTTATTATTACACTCTTTAAAATTATAATGCCATGTCTTTTTTTAAATTCTTGCATCTAGCCTGTTGAACATGTGCAGTTCCCTTCAATTTCCAGTTCATGGTGATAGATCTTTTCTGTTTCATGATCAACATGCTTTGCAGTGACATCTGTTCACAGCAGCACTGACAAATCTACTCTTCCAATACAAGATCAAAATTAGAATTGGGGGGCCATGTGTGGTGGTACATGCTTGTAATTCCAGCAGCTCTAGAGGCTAAGGCAGGAGGATTACAAGTTTGAGGCTAGCCTCAGCAATTGAGGCTTTATGCAACTTAGAGAGACTTTGTCACAAAATTAAATAAATAAATAAAAAGAAAGAAAGAAATCAGAATTGTTAGCTTTCTGCACTGTTTTCACACTTTTTAATTAACTTTGGTTTATTACTTTAAGCCTAGAATTTCAACAGTTCACCCTTCTGTTTCTTTAGGTCATATGGTGGTCGGTTCCACAACATGCTCTTGCAAGATGCTTCATAGTTATCCCACTGTTTCTTTTCTCCAGTAACTTTACTTTCTGTGCTACAATTATAAATGCTTCCTCTTTTTTCTTATTGCTGCTACCCATCTAGGTATCTGCAGGCCCTTTGGACAGTATAAACAATGTCTTTATAGCACAGAACAGAGAATAAAGAAAAAAAGAAAAAACAGTGAGTAATAGGTTTTCAGTGTACAAAGGACATCATGGGGAACCTGGTGTTGTTGTGTTGGGCCTGTACATATTTTCTTACTCTTTGTGGGTTTGTGAGTGTGCTTGTTTGTGCGAATGTGGGTGCACAGAAAAACTATGCTGTGTCTGAAGAGGCTGGGAGGAGCTTTATAAATAAACTATGTGCTGTGCACCTGCATTTTGACTGACACTTCACATGGGTTCAAGTGTAGAATTGTTCACTGTGTTATCAGGTTGTTGCTCACATTTCAGATTTAATGGCCTTTTGGATTCTGGATTTGGGGATTAGGGGTGCTCCACATATTTATGTCTAAAGAGTGCAGTTTTAAAGAGTTTATGATCAAAGCCTATCAGCTATTGCTATTTAGAAAGAAGAGCTCTAAGAAAGGAAGTAATCTCAGAAATTGGGAATAAAAAGAGAAGTTTAATTGAAATTAGACACCTGAAATCTGGAAAAAAGAATTCAGATTAGGCAAAAATACAAATTATTAACATTTAGCCACAGAAATTGATAATGGAATTACTATATTATCTTTATGGTTTATTAATTTACCTCATTTTATAACTACAATAAGTTGTACATAATTTTCATTTCATTAAGCATATTTGGTCATTTCAAACAGTGATATGCAATACTATTAGTCTCTTTTTAAAAACAATTATTTTATAATATTTATATATGTAGGGTAAGTGAAATATGCAGGTGATATTTCTATAATAATGAGAATGAAAATAAATTGCCTTAAAAAGATTTTCGTATATTTCTTTCTCATGTAACAGTTCTTTTTTTCTCAGTTTTACTTATGTATTTTTGACAAATAAATTGGTTGTATATATTTGAAGTGTAAAAACATGATCATTTAATTATACATTCCCATTGTGGAATGATTACTACAGTAAAATTAATTAGCCAATCATCAGCACACATGCTTACCATTGTGTCTGTGTCCCTGTCCCTGGTGAGGATACTTTTGCCTTTTTTTAATCAGCATTAATTAAATCTCAGTGATATTAACTACAGTCACTATGCTTTACATTAGATCTCTAAAATTTATGCATCTTATCACTCAAATTTTATAGCCATTGACCAACATCTTCCCATTTCCCTCGCCTCATAGCCTCTGTTCACCACCATTCTATTTTCTTCTATCAATTCAACTTTGTTAGCTTTCACTTACAAGTGAGATTAAAAAAATGTATTCATCTTTCTGTGTCTACCACATTTCACTTAGTATAATGTCTACTAGATTCATTAATGTTATCACAAATGGAAGAATTTTCTTCATTTTTAAGAAAATATCCAATTGTATATTCAATTTTATAATATCCAATTGTATATTCATAAACCACATTTTCTCTGTCCATTCATCAGTTTGATGAACACTTAGGTTGTTTTCATTTCTTCTTCCTGTCCTCCTCCCTCTCCTCCTTCTCCTCCTTCTCCTTCTCCTTCTTCTTCTTCTCATTATTATTGTTACTGGGGTTGAACCCAGGGGCACTTAACTACTGAGCCACATCCATCCCCAGCCCTTTTTTATTTTTATGTCTTTATTTTGAAACAGAGTCTCACTGAGTTGCTTAGGGCCTTGCTAAGTTGCTGATGCTGGCTTTGAACTTGCAAACCTCCTGCCTCAGTCTCCCAAGGTGCTGTGATTGTTTTCATTTCTTACCTATTCAAAATAATGCTGCAATGAAAGTGGGAGTACAGGTAGCTCATTTAAATATCAATTGTATTTCTTTTGTATATATACA
>PVHX01022093.1:0-28453 GCA_004024805.1 Geosciurus inauris | reverse complement strand
AGTTTTTACTCCTATATGGATATAGTTTCCCTGCAGGGTTTCAAAACCTCTATTTTAAAGGGGAGACCAATATTGATTGATCTCAATACAAGCAATATATATAGTTTCAAACCAAGTAGTTCCTAATAGCTCCCAAATACATTTACAGTTTAGTCACAATTTACAATAATTATGTGTTCCTTTACAATCTATTATGTAAACATTCAGTTCGCACAAGGGTCTATAGTTTCTGTTGGTGGGCTAGAGAAACTTGAGGGTGGGGTGTAGGATAGATTGTTGGGGTAGTAGGAAGTGAGGATATGGTTATTAGATCTTAGAGAGCATGAAAAAGGAATCCAAGAGAAGTTGGCTATTACTAGAAAGAGCGACTGAGAGTTGGGGGAGACCAGTAAGGAGGAAGAAAAGGGAGTACAGTGAGGAGAGAAGATAGCAAGAAAAATAAAACATATGCAAGTGGGAGTTATAAAATTATATAATACTGCTCTAGTATACAGTTCAGAAATCCCAATCTACTATGTCCCACTGTATAACAAATACTTGGTTTCACAACTGTTGGGGATTAGAGGGTAGGAAAAAAGTGAGAGAGAAAAGAGGGAAGGAAAAAGAAAGAAAGGAAAGAAGAAAAGAGCTGTGAAATAAAACAAAAGATCAAACAATAGAAATATTAGGAGAAAAAGATAAAGGATAAAATAAAAAATAAGAATAAAAAAAGTAAAAAAAAGTCTCAATGTAAATAAACAGGTATGGTTCCTTTCACCTCCAGTAGGTGGTGTTGTCCGTTGCTTGCTGGGTTTTCCCCACTGGTGTCCTGGGTGTGGGTTTCACAGCAGGTTGTAACTCTGGGTCTGGCCGCTGGTGAAGTCACCATCTTTTCATGGTGTTCTGTGTTGAGTTCAGTTTGCTCCCAGGTGCTGTCCCATGCCCCCTTGTGTAGAAGCAGGTCTTGCCCGGGGTGGGGCCCTGGGCTGGGGCTCTGAACCGCCTGCAGCAGAGCTGCTGGCAGCGGCGCTCTGTCGACGTTTGCTGAAATCACGCTGTTTGTGACAAATGCTGCTTGTGGCAATTGCTGCTGCCTGGTGGTCCTACATGCACGTGCAAGTGGAATTCCTGCAGGGACAGCTGTAGGTTGATGTTCTGAAGCTGGCTGAGAGATGGTAATTCCACAACTTCAATCACCAGTTCTGGAGAGACTGACCGTGGCATCCATCTAGGTCGCCATCTTGGAACCCCCCTCAGTTCGTGTTTGTTGGGGACTCCCGGGGATCCCCTCCTCCCTGCTGTCCGAGGGGGGAGACTGATACCTGGCCAGGGGGATCCCGACATCTGGTGCCCTGTGTGAGGCATACGAGGACTGGAGGTACCCCGAAACGTCGCAGGGACCTGACCTATACATAGTCGGCGAACCGAGTAATCGGGCAAGCGAAATAAAATACCCCCAATCCGGATGGGGCAATCTTCTTTAAAAGCAAATGGCCCAGTGCTCAAAGCGTTGAGATATATTCTTAAAAGCAGAGGTTTAGAGATTTCAGACATCCAAGCTAAAGCGCCTTGGGAGACCTTTAATCACGCCAGGGCCTTGGCTGCCGGCTCGCCAATCGCTGCCTCGGGCTCCGAGTCTGGCTGCAGCCAGGACCCTGGCTTCACCTGGCGTGGCCCACCCCCACGCAGCCCCGGGGGCTCTCCGCCGCCCCCGCCTTGGCTTGGGGGCACACAGCTCTGCGAACAAAGGGCAAACAAGGCAAGAACAGCAGGGAGGGACACAAGCTGGAAGCAAGGGAGAGACCTACGAGCCAGCAGCAGAGGCCCCAGCCTTTGGCTTCCTGTTGCCAACCTCTTCATCTGGGGTACTTGAAATAGAGTAGAACAATTCATGCGCAGAAGGGAAATCAAACTGGGAAAAAAAAAAACCCTATGGGGGTTTACCCACCAGCTAAGCCCAAAAGTGGGAATCCTGCTCCTCCCCCTTCTGGGTCGCGCTCCAAGGGGGAAGCCTTTGTCCGGAAGCATGCCCTTTGTTCTAAAGCCCGGGAAGAAAAAAGCAATCCTGCTGCACCCTCCGGTCCCCATTCCCTCCTCCAGGACTCACAAAGCCTTTCCCCCACCGCTCCAAAGCCGGAGCTCCAACTGCTATATCCACCTTTGGCTGCTCCCCCGACTTGGTGACAATTAAAAATTTGACTCAAAAAGCAGAAAACACACTGTGAAGAACGGGTCAATTTCTTAATTCTGTTAATTTATTTTTGGCAATGCTTGCTATTGTAACTTGCCAGATAGGTATTATTAATGCAGAATCCTATGCTTATTGGGCTTATATTCCAAATCCTCCTTTGATAAGAGGAATTTCTTGGGAACAACCTGCAATTCCAGTATGTACTAGATAATGCTTTGTAAAGTTTTATACCCAAACCTGGCCTAAATGCCAACTGGGGAAAAAAAGAGTTAAAAAGCCCTGGACAGATAACAGTTCCCCTGGCCAGACTGAGTTGGAGTTTACATTCCACTGCTAAGGGAAAGTCTGGTAAGGGATTTAAAACCAAGAAACAAAAGGGAGTTATATTCAAATTAACTTGAGGTTTTCTCTTTCTCCTTCCCTCCTCTCTCCCTCTCCTTTTTTCTCATGTTGCTTTATTGAAACAATTAACAACTATGTCCTTTTTTTCCAGGACTCTTGGGTTTTGAATTCTATATTTTTTTTAGCTCCTGATTTTGACTCTGCATGCTAAAATTAAGATTTCTGATCAGATATATTTTATGCAACTATAAAAAAGTTTTTTTTTACACTCTACTTTGCTCAGAGGCCAATTTACAAGGTATACCTTTAATTCAAGATGCTTCTATTTTTCGTTTGATGTTTACATGTGTTTAATGTCTATACATGTTTTGTCTTGTGTATTGTTTACATGTGTTTATGTATCAAATCTAGTATATGGAGCGCTCATAAACTAAAATTAAAAAATATATCCAAATACCTTTAATTCACGTGATTCAAAAGGTTCAATTTAAATTGGGTAAACAAATACAATCAATAATATCTTTAAAATCACTACCTCACATGTTTTTCTTTCCAGACGGTTGGACAATAAAAAATGATGTTCTGTATAAATTACTTAAACTGTAATTAATTATCATTCCTTCTAGGACTTCCTTCAATAACAAATGATGACTTAAAAGTGCTAACTAAACGTGGTTTTTATGGATAGCCTAAGTTAAAAGTAAATAGATCAGACCTAACATAAATGGGACAAACATTATTAATGTGGGTTTCATAAAGTTGTTGCTCAATAAAGGATTTAAAATTGCTTTGTCACCACTAAAACAAAATTACTTAATTTAAAGCCCAACAGGTATAATTCTATGTAAACATTGTGTTTTCATAAATGGTAAATAAATGTAATTCTCTAACACAGCCTAATTCTATCTTAAGATTAAAAGCCAATTAGATTAAAAGAGGTCATAAATGTTTACTTTTCTGTTTTACTTGCTTGCAACATGTTTTTATTAGATGATTGCCCTCCTTAAAATCTAAGCAGCACCCTCATGCTGGAACCTGAGTTCACTCCCTATCTAGGATGTTGAGCCATGTAAATCATTAACCTGCTACCTGCCTCTGTATTGCTACTGCCAAAACCTTGTTAGCTGTAAACCTACCTTTATGATTCTGTGTTGCAGACTTCCCTGCTCCTGGACAGAGCTGCTGCCCTCACTGCTTAAAGAGGAAAGCTTACTGTATGGCTGATTTGTATACAAGGTGTAGGCTTGCTTAATTTGATTTAAACATTGGAGTCCATTATCCTTTCTTTGTGTTCTGAGTTCTACACATGAAGGCCTAAAGGTTTCTACTGTTTCATTTAAAGTACTATAAATAACAAAGTACTTCTTATCATTAAAATACAGTAATTTGCCTGGAATCAAAATTTACAAGAATTGCTTTGGGATGTGGTACTTAGTAAAAAAAAAAAAAAAAAAAACTATTTCTATATAAAAAAGTCTTCATATGGTAAAAGAAACAAGAGGATTTAAAATAAATGTTAAAAAAGGTTTAGAGTAAATGATAAAAGGTTATAAAATTAACAAGTCTTTACCCAAAGCTAATTTAACTAGATATGATCCTACAATGGACCTGACAACTATTGTCTTTAATCATACAACCCCTATGCCATGCCTTTGACAAAATAATGGTTCTTTATATTAAGAACATTTCTCCTTAGCTGCTACCTCTAAAATTACTTCCAACATTCAAAATCTTTGTAGTTTACTTATAAAAATTATAAGGCAATCAAAAATATGTCCATATGATTATAGACACATACTCCTTTTTTACATTTGCCTGGTCTCAAACTGGAAAAACCACTAAACATGTTATTACAGCTTTATTGATGGCTGTTAATATTATGGGAGTACCCTGGTCTCTAAAAACAGACAATGGTCCATGCTTTATGAGTAAAGCACTACAAAACTTCTTCCAATGTTGGAATGTTAAACACATCACAGGTTCACCCTACAACCCACAGGGACAAGCAATAATTGAAAGATATAACAAAACCTTAAAGGATCAATTACCAAAACAAAAAGGGGGAACAGACCACCATACCCAACTAATGCTGGTATTACTCACGTTAAATATTTTAAATTTTTCAAAGGACCGTCCTCTGACAGCGTTTCAGAGACATTGGTCACAAGCACCATATGTCGCTATTGAAGTTCAGTGGAAAGATCCCCTGACAGGCGACTGAAGAGGCCCAGACCCACTCATAAGTTCTGGGCGAGGATTTGGATGTGTATTCCCTCATGGAGAAAAACAACCTATATGGGTCCCAACAAGAAATCTTAAATACACCCCATCTAAGAACCCCTGCCCAAGAGAAAGTCTCTCTCTTGAGAAATAAATATTTATGTCTTACAGGAATGCCTAAATTGTTCTGGACTCTCTGCCTGATCTGTGTGGGACTACTCATCATTTTCCTGATCACCTTTATTGTGGTAATCTGTATCTCAACGGGGCTAACTCTCTTTAATCATACTGTGGCCCCCTAGTGATCATGAAGGTATACATGTCTCTTTTCCTGGTCCTTAGTGGCCTTTCGCAGGGAACTAATCCCAACCCCCATCAGGCCTATAACATCACCTGGGAAGTATTCATCCTGGGCTCTGGAGCTATTGCATCCAGCATTACAGGGCTCCATCCAAAAACCTGGTTTCCTTCCCTGACAGCCGACTTATGCAAATTAGCTGATGGGTATTGGAACCTACACCCATCAAAGGCAACTGGGACCCCTAATTGTGAGTCTACTTGGGGACTTAGCATCTTGCAAAAAGAGGCTTTACGTGTGTCCTGCGCATACTAAACGGCAAGGCTGTGGAGGCCCCGAATCCTACTACTGTGCAACCTGGGGTTGCAAAACCACGGGTACAGTGCACTGGAAAAAGGGGAGCCTCAATGATTCCATCCAAGTCTCCTGAAAAGGGACACCCCCCTATAACAGGTGGAAGGCCCTTTGTAATCCCCTCATTATCACCTTTATGGATAAGAAAAAATATTCAACTGCTTGGAATGGAGGAGATATTTCTTGGGGACTATGACTTCACCAAACAGGGCACAATAAAGGGCTTCTCTTTGGAATCAGAAGAAGAATAACAACCATTTCTCAAACCATTGGGCCAAATAAAGTCCTTGCCCACCCCTAAGGCCCCCGTCCCTTGGCCAGGTCCATGCCCCCACAAAGACTGGAGTCCATAGGCCCCCAGGGTAATGCTCCTATGACCTCCCCCCAAACCCCCGTAACCTCACCCCAGGGTCTCACTACCCCCTCTCTAGGTCCTTCAAAGGGAACTCCCAATCCCTTATGGGACGTTATTTCTGCCATGTATGATACCCTCAATGTGTCTTACCCTAACCTCACTGATACCTGCTGGTTATATTATGATATTAACCCCCCATTTTATGAAGCTATAGGGATAAACATCTCCTTCAATTCATCCAATGAAACTCCAACGACCTGGACAAATAAAAAGATCAAATTGACCTTAACCCAAGTCAGTGGCCAAGGTGCCTGCATAGGAGCTGTGCCATTCCACAAAAGGGGCCTATGTGCCAATATTTTTAAATCCCCTTGCTCCAGAGAAAGCACCCAACGTTGATTGACCCCCAATGGAGGGGGTTACTGGATTTGCTCTGAGACCGGTCTGACTCCCCATGTGTCATGCCAGGTATTTAACCAATCTCCAGAGTTTTGCATTACAGTGGCTGTTCTGCCCCACATTATCTACCATGATAAAGATTATGTTTTCTCACATTGGGACAAAGGGCTCCCACAGAGGAAAAAGAGAGAACCCCTTACTACACTGACTGCCGCCACCCTGTTTGGCCTGGGATTGACCGGGGCTAGCACTGGCATGGCCTCACTTATTACCCAACAATAAGGGCTTACTTCTCTGTGGGATGCGGTTGATGAGGACTTAAAAAAAACTGAACAGTCGATCAGCCTCCTGGAGAAGTCCCTAACTTCGCTATCAGAAGTTGTCCTACAGAACCGGCATGGACTCGACCTATTGCCCTTACAACAGGGGGGCCTTTGTGCAGCAGTAGGAAAAGAGTGCTCCTTCTATGCTGACCATACCGGGGTCTTTAGGGACTCCATGGTCAAGCTTAGGGAGGGACTCACCAAAAGAAAACAGGAAAGAGAGTCACAGGAGACCTGATATGAGTCCTGGTTTAACCAATTCCCATGGCTAACTACTCTAATCTCTGCCATAGCTGGGCCCCTAGTTCTTCTGCTACTGGCCCTGAACTTTGGTCCCATTATTGTAAATAAGCTAGTGGCCTTTGTCAAAGAGTGAATTGGGAACATACAGTTGATGGTCACAGAATGCCAATACCAGGTGATGATGGCCAGTCTTCGCTATGAGGAACTCTCTCAGGAGGAAGAGGACACATCCCCTGGGACATTCCAGCAGGACGGCCCCTAGGCGAACGAGACCCGAAATACTAGTGTGGCAGTCAATGACCGGTAAGATCCCCTGAAAGATGGGGACAACCTAAGCCAGGCGCACACTCGAGTACGGCTCGCTCTGCCTGTTACAAAAACAAAAAGGGGGAAATGTGGGGGCTTGCCTTGAGATGGCGCCAAACAGCCAGCTCGGGGCTGACCACGCTGCCCTGAGAAAGCCACATCTCCCTACCCTTGTTGGCTGACCTCTGCTTCCGTGCTCATGGACAAAGCATGGCTCTAACCTAAATGAATCTATACCATTACATGTGGACAGCCCCCTTCCACATTCTTAGTTTAGAAACAGGACACCACTGGACCCCCTCCCCTATATAAGCTTGTAACCTCCCCTCAATAAAACAGTTCTTGCTTGAGATAAGACTCCCCGGCTCATGCGTGGTGATTACGTGCAGGGCAACTTTACCTTTCTCAGTTTGTGTTTGTCAGGGACTCTTGGGGATCCCCTTCTCCCCGCTGGCCGAGGGGGGAGACTGATATCTGGCCAGGGGGACCCTGACAACATTGGTCGTGTAATCATATATGCACATAGGGTCATAATGTCCAATTCTGTGTGAATTCTTAAAGGTTCTCTTTATAGTATTGTTTTTCTGCTGCTGAGCAAGTCCTGACCTCTATTTGAAGCTCTAACCACATATCTTGCACTTTTTTTCTTCTGTAGTTACTCTCTGATGTGTAACAGATGGGCTCAGATAACAAATTACCAGTTACTACATTCAAATTTTCCTTCTTCCCTAAGTTTGTGTGTGTGTGTGTGGGGGGATCTGGGTGAACCCAAGGTTGCTCTCCCACTGAACTATATCCCCTAGTCCTTTTTATTTATTTTAATTTTGAGACAGTATCTCACTAAATTGCTGAGGTTTTGAACTTATGATCCTTCTGCCTTGGCCACCTGAATTGCTGGATTACAGGTGTGTGCCAGTTTACTTGGCTGGAGACCTATATTTTCAAAAAGGGATTGCTACAGTCCAGTCTCTGAGAAGTTTAACTATTGCCTCTGCAAATTGTTCTCACATTCACTGGGTCTTTAGAATTTAGATCCCTGAGGTATTTGTTTGGGTATGCTAATTCTGTCTGTTTCTTCACAAATTTCCTGCTTTAGCTTTCATTCCTTCTCAGTTTTATTTTCATTATCTAAAACATAAATTAGAAGTATCAATGACTACCTACTCATGCTAGAAGAAAAGAAATTCTTAGGAAAAGAGGCAAATGACTAAAGTTAAACATGCCTATTTTGGGTTGAGCTTCTAAAGTTTCAAAAATGGTTTTATAATCTGGGAAAGACAGAAACTTCTAAACCACTTTGTTCTCTATGATCAAATGTTGATAAGGGCAGTTTTCAATCTTAGCTGATCATCAGAAACATTTGGTGGAGCTGCCCGATCAAAGGAGTGCATTTCATCCTGTTCTCTGCAGTATCTTTCTCCTTTATTACCCCAGCTCTTGAATCTTAAAATTTGTGTTATTAAAAGACCAGTTCTGGATGAACTAGAATCTCCTGGTTCCAGTTCCAAAATCTTAGAATTGGTTGTCCTGGTAGGTCAAGTGTTGACCCTAACTCTAATCAATCATGACAGGGAAGGGATTGTATTTTGAGGGGGTCACATAGGATACATTTAGTTTTATGTAGGTGAGACAGAATGGATGCTTAAATATTTATTACATCATTTTTGCCTGAGATGTTAAGATCCTTAAACAACAGTTTTATCTTCTCAGCCATTTGGTAGATATAATGAATAAATAGGGGAACAATGGCAAGTAGGTTTTATTTCAAGCATCAACCTTGAGAGATGAAAGTAGTTGACTTAGAGTATCAAACTGAGGATTCTAAGGCTTCCTCTGGCTCACTAAGAACAGAGTACTGCTCTGGATTTCTTAAGTATGCCATGGGTATGTGTGGGAGTATAGAGACTAATGGAGGGAAAGAAAGGGTGAGATGGGCTTGTCATGTAATTGCTATCAACTGCTGCCCTATCAATTGTATTAAATCCTACTGAAGAAGGACTAAGCTGCAGCCCAAAAAAGATGGAGTCAGAATGAAAATGTGTTGCATCTATAATGCTGAGTCAGGGGGAGACTACTGGCCTCAGCTGATGGATGTGTTTTGACTTCTTGGAAGACATTTCTCCCAAGAACAGCAGGTGGAGCTACAAAAAGATCGAGCTGGGGCTGGGGTTGTGGTTCAGTGGTAGAGCGCTTGCCTAGCATGTGTGAGGTACTGGGTTCAATTCTCAGCACCACATAAAAATGAATACATAAACATAAAGGTTCATCCACAACTAAAAAAAAAAAAAAGATAGAGCTGGATGAGACTTGGATTACTATTACCCAGATAATTTCCCTACTTTGCTCCCATGCCAACCAAGCAATCTTCTAATTAGAATTTAGCTTCATCTATAGATTTTCCTAGAGAGACTATTTTGACAGCCCATTTAATTTGTGATCCCTTTGTCAGTTTTTTTCTTTTTACATCATTTTTGTTTTGTTTTGGTGGTACATGGAGATTGAATCCAGGGTCGTGTACTGTTAGGCAAGGGCTCTACCGCTAAGTTATATCCTCCCCACAACTATTTTTTTTAAAGCCTATGTAGCTCAGGCTGGCATCAAACTCCTGAGCTCAAAGCATTCCTCCTGCCTCACCCTCCTAGCTGGTACTATGGCATGTGTGTACCCAGCTTTCTCTTATGATTTTGATGAAGTATGAAGTCTGTTTTCCTGGCCTAAACAATTCCAGGTAGGTACACTGACAATAACATTTCTGGACCTGGAAAGTGGAGAACCTATTCCTGAAACCTGGTAATTGGAGTATAAGGTCCAGTTAGTGAGTCATCTGACCTTCCCAGACAAAATTTACTAAGTGCAATTGTGAATGTTTTCTCTTGGAACCAGATTATTTCTAAATTAACAATTTTAAAACTGTCACACTTTTCTAATATTCTTATCTCTGCCAATGCCCTGCCTCAAGCTTCTAATTTTAAATTATTTTAAAATAATTTCCTTACTGTACTGAATAGTGTCCCACCAAATTCATGCTGTGTGACTTTGTTACCTAGCCTTACTATGCCTCAGTTTCCTTATCAGTAAAAAGTACACATTAGTACTGAAAAGATTTTATGAGGATGTTAATATGTATAAAGTGCTTAGGATAACCCCTGGCTCACAGAACTCAATAAATAATATTTAAAATCTTGTTAATTAATAATCTTGAATCCAAGATTTTCTTGCTTTAATTCAAACTGTAATTAAACTGGTATTAGTTGTATATCACTTTCATCATATTAATTACTGTTCAAATATCTTTAATTTGCCAGGTACAGTGACACATGCCTGTAATTCTAGGGACTAGGGAGGCTGAGGCAGGAGCACCACAAGTTCAAGACCAGCCTCAGCAACTTACCAAGACTGTCTCAAATTTTAAAAAATAAATAAAGCAAAAAAGGACTAGGGATAGAGCTCAGTGGAAAAATGCCCCTGGGTTCAATCATCAGCACCAAACCCCCACCAAAACAAAAACATTTAATTGTCCCTATTTATTACTACTCTATCATATTTTTCTCTAGGTGTGGTGGCACATGCTCAGGAGGCCGAGGCAGGAGGATCACAAGTTAGAGGTCAGCTTGGACAACTTAGAGAGATTCTGTCTCAAAAAGGGCTGGATTGAGATAATGTGCCATGGGCTCAATCCCCAGTACCCCAAGGAAAAAAAAGAAGGTATGGGGAACAGGATTTTTTGGGAGGTGGTACTGGGGATTGAACTCAGGGGCACTCGACCACTGAACCACATCCCCAGCCCTATTTTGCATTTTATTTAGAGACAGGATCTCATTGAGTTGCTCAGCACCTCGATTTTGCTGAGGCTGGTTTTGGATTTGAGATCCTCCTGCCTCAATTTCCTGAGCTGCTGGGATTAAGCCACTGCACCTGCTGGAAACAGGATATTTTGGGAAGTGAAAATCTTATGTTGATTCTATAATGGTGGATACATACCATTATACATTTGTTCATAGAATGTTCAATACCAAGAATCAAACCCAAAGTAAACCATAGACTTTGGGGGATTGTGATTTGCCCTTGTAAACTCATCACTTGTAACAAGTATACCACTCAGGTGGGGATATTATATTGGGGGAGGCTATGCATGTGTAAAACCAGGGTTATGAGAGGAATTTCTAACTTCCTCTCAATTTTGCTGTGAACCTAAAATTAATCCAAAAGCCCAAAGTCTTTTAAAATAGAAATAAAAATAAGATGGGGGAATGCTATGGTTTGGACTGTGCCCCTTCAACATTCATTATCTTGAAGCTCTAACCCAAAATGTGATAATATTTGATCATTTGACTCTTTGTCAGCCTTTGGAAGAGAGTTTAGATGAAATCACAAGGGCACAGCTATTACATGAGGGCAGGACCATGAAGGGATTAGTGCCCTATAAGGAGAGGCACCAAAGAGTTTTGGGTCTTTCTGTCTGCCATATAAGGACACAGCAAGCTGACAGAAGACCTCTCATCAGAACCTAACCATGCTGGCAGCCTGATCCTGGACTTCCAGACTTTAAGAAGGGAGAACTTTGGTGGGGATGAGAGGGTAGAAGGATCCCATGTCTAAAGGATAATGCTAAAAATTCTGGAAGGAGCCAGCAAGACATTAGTCTGTTTCATTTTATTTACTAGAGGCATCCTTTTTTGATGGGCTGTGAGGGGGATACTTTTTGCGTAGGCGTGTGGTCCTGGGAATCAAACCCATCGCCTCATGAATGCTAGGCCGGGACCTACCACTGAGCTACATCCCCAGCCCAAACCTTTTTATTCACAAGTTATTTCAAACAGAAAAGAGACAGTTGTAAAAAAAAAAGCCACACCAAGATATTCTTCCAACTCAGGAGGAAGTTCGTTTTGTGAAGATCAAATAGTCCCCATGGATAACTTTCGAGTCTCTGAAGAAGCTCCTTACCCAGAAAGTCCTGGCCTCCTTCCCTCTCCTCCGCTCGGTTCTCACCGAGATCCCCTTGTGCATAAATTACTAGTCCAGCTTCCTGGGGACAGCACCCGAGTGTGAAGGCGGTACTTTTTGTGTATGTGAAATACCAGCGCTGAAATACCAGCGCGTTGTCAGGAAGTCAGGCCAGGCAGAGCTATCTGCTTGCAGTGCCCCAGGGAGCGCGCTAGGAGGATGAAGGGCAGGGTGGCTGGAGCTGAGGAAAGAGGAGTTCAAGGGACCGGACCCGGCCCGACGGGGCACCTAGCTACCTCGGGTCGCGGCCCTCCTGTCTGGCCCCAACCAGTCACCAGAAGCCTCGGGCTGCGCTCAGGGATGCTCTCTGAGAGGACTCCTTGCTCAGGTCCTCTCAGCCCTCAGCCACCCGCCCTCTGTTCCAGGGGACTTCCCTGGATTAACGCGGAGTCGAGTATTCCTCTATTCCTAGACAAACCCGGGGAAAGGGGACGCACTTTTGTTCCACGTGAGCAACGTCTGTCCAGCTGAGGGTTTGGGTCCCACCGGAGGCATGAGCCTACATGGGAAATGCCACGTCCGGGTCCAGGAAGGGCCCAGTCTAGTGGTGGCTACAAGTAAATTCCAGATGATGTGCTAAATTGGCTGTGGCCCTTAGAAGCACTGTGAAGGCACTCAACACCAACTGGCAGTTTATCAGGAAAGGCGACCAGAGTCTGAGGCCTGTACGCAACGAAATTTAAATTCCTTTCTTCCCTCCTAGTTGTGGGTCTTTGGGAAAATTCGCTTTCTGTGATCTTAGATTCCTATTTATAAAACAAGGACAACACTAATACCCACCAATTAACACAGGCAAATAATACAAGATAAAGTTGATGTTAAGCACTTATCATTGTAACCAACACATGGGAGGTTCTAAAAAAATAATGGAGCTAGGAAGCCAGTAGCATTCCTGACAGGGATGTTTGTAGAAAGGCCACAGGGCAAGAAGGCAGTGCCTAGGCCCGCAGAAAGTTGAGGGGTAAATGTTGCATTTATTTTTTTAAATTTTTTATTATTTTTTTTTAATATTTATTTTTTAGTTGTAGGTAGACACAATATCTTTATTTTATTTTTATGTGGTGCTGAGGATCGAACCCAGTGCCTCCTGCGTGTTAGGCGAGCACGCTGCCACTGCACCATAACCCCAGCCCTAAATGTTGCATTTATAAAGGAAAGGTAAGCACTTTGCAGAAAGGCCTTCCCAACTATGTCAAACTTCTCATTATAGTATCATATGCCCCTCCTTTCCGGCAATTATTACAGTTGTAATTTTATCTGTTATTCTCATTAATATTCCCTTCATTCTTTTTTTAAATTTGTTGTTGATGGATCTTTATTTGTTTATTATTTATATGTGTTGCTGAGGATCGAACCCAGTGCCTCACGCATGCTAGGCAAGCGCTCTACCACTGAGCTACTGCCCCAGCACCCCCTTCATTCTTTTAAAAAAAAAATTTTTTAGTTGTAGATGGACACAATACCTTTATTTTATTTATTGATATGTGGTGCTGAAGATTGAACCCAGTGCCTCACACATGGTAGGCAAGAGCTCCACTACTGAGCTACAACCCCAGCACTCCCCTTCATTCTTATAAGCTACATCAGGGCAAGAGACTATTGTCTATTTCTCTTCACTTTTTTGTAGCCCCCAGTGCCTGACACATATTAAAAGTTTAATATGTCTGGAATAGGTGGATGAATGGGGCCAGATCAAAATACATGTGTCAGTTTAAGAACTTTTGACTTCAGCTGAAGTTAGTGGGAAACCAATGCAGAAGCTTAGAAAGATGGTGGCACTGTCTGATTTGTTTTATAGATAAATAGTGTAGGCTGCCCTGTAGAGAGGGGTTGGAAGCAGGAAGACATGTTAGAAGGTATAGTAATACTACAAGCAAGAGATGATGGTGGCCACACTGTAAGGACATAGCAAAAGTCAAAAAAACTAGGTATGGTGACTCATGCTTATAATCCCAGCAACTCGGAAGGCTGAGGCAGATGAATCTCAATTTTGAGGCCAGAATCAGCAAATTAACAAGACCCAAAAAGGGCTTGGGATGTGTCTCAGTGGTAAAGCACCCCTGTGTTCAATCCTCAATCCTTAGTACCCTCCCCCACAAAGGTGAGAAATGTGGACTGAATTGGCAGATTATTAGACATTCACTTCCTATACTGAATACACACACATTCTCCCATAAGGTTGATAGTAACAGTTTTATTTCCTATGAAATATTTATTTCACATGAGGAAACATCTCCTGATCTATATTTCAATTGTACCTGTTCCTCAGAGATATTACACTAATTTTCTCAGTTTGGGTCCTCCGGGAGTTTAGTCTATGTTCCCTTCACTACACCAGATTGACCCTTTTGAAGCAGTTCATCAGTCTAAAGGTTTCTAGTAGACTCTGGATTCCTTTTTTTTTTTTTGGTACTGGGGATTGAACTCAGGGGCACTCGACCACTGAGCCATATCCCCAGCCCTATTTTGTGTTTTATGTAGAGACAAGGTCTCAATGAGTTGCTTAGCGCCTCGCTGTTGCTGAGGCTGGCTTTGAACTAGCAATTCTCCTGTCTTAGCCTCCCAAAGTGCTGGGATTACAGGCTTGCGCCACTGTGCCGGCTTGGATTCCTCTTGAGATGATGCATTGCCATGCCCACCTTACACTGAAATACTTGTTTAAATAGCGCCAGGGACTGACATTCTAAATATTCTTGGGTTTCTCAATTATGCCATTATGGACACTTGGGGCCAGATAATTCTTTGTTGTAGGGGCAGTGTACTAAGATATTAGCAAACTTGCCCTAGGTCATTAGATGCCAATAGTCTGTCCTTGCAGTTGTGAAAATTAAAATGTCCCCAGGCATTGCTAAACTGTCCCCTGGGAAGAGAGCAAATTAACCCCAATTGAGAACCACAGATTCCCTCCTTGTATCTCATAAATACCTCTATTATGGAAAGATATGAGGTTGTATTTCTCCTTGTCTTACATTGTCCCACTTGGTAGTTTTCTTATCTGATTACTTATGTAAACTAATATACAATCTGCCAGCAGGTCAGAACATAAGAAATATTTGATGATGAAGTCTGATTGTACAGTCAGGGCCTATACAATTAAGCAGGGCATAATTACCATTTCCACTTACCTAATTTGGTTTCTTTCTAGGATTCAATTTAGACTCTTCAATTCTCAAATAAGCTGTTCTGGTTAAAGACAAAACTTTTCTCTTTATCATCTGATCTTTTAAAGAAGTCAATCTTTTGACACTTGTCTAGTTCTGTTCCCAGTACATGCTCTTGTCTCTTGCTCTCTTTGGTTTTCTGATACTACTCCTAAGTCTCCAGTCTTTTTCTTGGGAACATCTGGCTTAGCTCTGGTGTCCTAGCCTTCAGCTATTGTGTGTGTGTGTGTGTTTTGGAGGGGGAGGGTGCTGGGGATTGGACCGGGGATGTTACACATACTAGGCAAGAGCTCTACCACTGAGCTTTACCTCCAGCCCTCAAGCCATTTCTATTATCTTTGTTTCCTGTCAATTAGTGGATTATCCTAATTAGCATTATGGTATATGCATGAGCATATTTTTTGTAAGGAAGAAGAAAGGGGGATACATATAAAACATGTATCTAAAGATCCCAAATAAAGATTTAATTACTCTAAAGTACTTAAAATAGATTTATATCATCTCTGGACTAGGTAAAGATTAAAACAGCTCCTTCCACAAACAGTTTAGTTTTGGGGTTGTTGCCACAGTGATTTCTAATGATTTTAATGACAGAAATACCCTAAAACATTATCAGGTAATTATATCCTTGGGATCATATTCTAGTGTCAACACTGAGGCAGAAAAAGGCTATTATGCCCAAGAACTTTTAGCTTTTCCACTTGATTACACTTGTATGTTTTTCACCCAATAGGGATTTTCTAATTCTTTCCTGCTTTCAAATTTTTTCCCCAACAATAAAAAAAATCCTCTATAGTGCAGTAAGATGTAGTCACACTAGACTTTTCCTACATTCATTAGGTTTCTCCTACCTGTTAGAATAAGTCCTACTTGAAGACTCTCACAGTCCCCAAATTCCTTTCCAGTATGAAGTTTCTGATGTTTCAGAAAAGCTGCATGCCCACCGAAGGCCTTCCCACAGTGGCTACATTCAAAAGTTTTCTCCCCATTGTGAATTCTCTGATGACTAATAAGGTGTGAGTTCTGACTGAAGGCTTTCCCACATTCAGGGCACTTGTAGGGCTTCTCTCCAGTGTGAACACAATGGTGTTTAATAAGATCTGAGCTGCCCCTAAAGAATATTCCACATTTATTGCATACATAAGGTTTTTCTCCACTATGAACTCTAAAATATCTCATTAGATCTGAGCTCTGATTGAAAGTTTTCCAAAATACTCTACATTCATATGGTTTCTCTCCTATATGAGTTTCCTGGTGTCTGACAAAGCTGGAGCTGCCTCTGTAAATTCTACTACTCTGATTATACTGTGAAGTGTTTTCTTCTTGGTGAATTCTCTGCTCTTCCCTAAGTTCCTCATCCTTGCTGGTGACTTTCTCACATTCTTCAAGTTTCTCTTCAGTATGAAGTCTCTTATGTTTTAGGAAGGCTGTGCGCCAAATGAAGGCTTTTCCACATTCTTCACATTCATAGGGCCTCTCACCATTGCAGACTCTCTGATGCTGAATAAGGAGGGAACGCTGTCTGAAGGCTTTCCCACATTCACTGCACTAATAGGGCTTCTCTCCTCTATGAATTTTCTGGTGTGTAACCAGGTATGAACTCTGGCTAGAGGCTTTCCCACATTCACTGCATTCAAAGGGCTTCTCTCCTGTATGAATTATCCAATGCCGAATTAGATCTGAACTTCCCTGGAAAGTTTTTCCACATTCACTACATTCATAAGGTTTTTCTTCCTTATGAATTATCTGTTGTTTGGTAAGGTCCAAATCAGAAGTGGAAGCTTGGGGCTGGGATTGTGGCTCAGTGGTAAAGTGCTTGCCTTGCATGCGTGAGGCACTGGGTTCGATCCTCAGCACCACATAAAAATAAATAAATAAAGATATTGTGTTCATCTACAACTAAAAAAAATTAAAAAAAAAAAAAAGAAGTGGAAGCTTTTTTACATTCAAGTTTCTTTTCAGCATGTAGTCTCTGATGTTTAAGAAAAGCTGTGTGTCCACTGAAGGATTTCCCACATTCTTGACATGCATAGGGTTTTTCTCCAGTGTGGAGTCTCTGGTGTTCAGTAAGGTGAGAACGCTGCCTGAAGGCTTTTTCACATTCATTGCACTTGAAGGGTTTCTCTCCAGTATGAATTCTCTGATGTGAAACTAGGTGTGAACTTTGACTGAATGTTTGTCCACAGTCATAACATTCATAGGTTTTCTCACCAGTGTGAATTCTGTGATGTATAATAAGATCTGAACTTTGAAGGCTTTCCCACATTCACTGCACATATAGGATTTCCCTCCATTATGGATTCTCTGGTATAGAAGAAAGTTTGAGTTTCCCTTAAAAGCCTTTCTACACTCTTTATATTCATAGGGATTTTTACCATTGTAAATTCTTTTATGTCTAACCAGATTAGAGCTCTGGTTGAAGTCTTTTCCACACTCATGACATATGTATGGTTTCTTTCTGGTATGGATTCTCTGATGAATAATAAGATTTGAACTCTGATTAAAGTCTTTTCCACATTCATTACATACATATGGTTTCTTCCCTGTGTGAATTCTCTGATGTCTGATCATGTTTGAGCTCTGGTTAAAGATTTTTCCACATTCCTTACATTCATAGGTTTTATTTATGTTATGAACTTCCTGATGTTCACTCAGTCTTAACTTCTGTTTGAAGCTTTGGCCACAGACCTCATACCTATGGGATCTTTCTTCTGCAGAAATTATTTTTTCTCCATGACATCTATGGCCTTGGTCTCCTGCAATGGATTTCTTGGGGATGAGATTCTCTTCCATGATAATTCTCTCTTGGGATGGGAGATGTCTCACTGCATCTTCTAAAAGGCTTACCCAGTGCCTCAATATCTGGTCCTCAGGATCACTGGTATTGACTAACTCACATTCCTGGGATATGAGCCCTTGTAATCCTCCTGGTGAAGCTCTTGCTGAATCTTTTTCTTCAGATATTTCCATCTTTGACTTCCACTATTTCACCTTATTTCAGGTCTCAGAATCTGAAATGATAAGTATATCATTCTGTATTTCTACAAAAATAATCACCCTTATCTGTACTAGAAAGTATAAGAGGGAAGAAATAAAAGAATTTAAAATAAGATGCTATCCCCCACCAGAGTTGAGTCAGACCTTATTAGAGAGACCATGACTGCCACAGAAACACAAACCCTGTTGGTGGAGATTTGCCAGGGTATATTGGGAGCTGATCTAAGGGGGTGGCCTGAGAGTGGTAGAAAAGTTCATGGCAGGAGGCTGGCAGTCTGGAACTGGCCCACAGGAAGTAGTCTATAGAATGATGACGAACTCACTGGATGGTATAGCTAGACCAGAACTGGTTTACAGGAAGCAGCCCATTAGGGTAACTATCACCAGTTAACTGCCACTTAAAAGTTGACCTGTTGGTAGCACACCAATAAATAAAATTAAATATATATATATACATAAATATTATATATATACACATATGTACACACACACACATCTAAAATAGCACACTGGTACCAAGGAGAGGTTCTCTTCTCTTCCTATAGGCATTCATTGCCCCTTCAGTATTCTCTATTGACTATATCTTGGGTCATCTGGCAAAGGAGAAATGTTTATAAGGTTCATTCCAAGTAATACAAGCAAAGCAAAGACAGGTGGATTTGAAGTTGAGAGGCAATTCATTAATAAGTGGAATACTACCCATTCATCCCAGTATCTCATGACACTATGAAACAATACCTCAAAATGAAAACATATGGCTGTCATGTCAATAGAAATCAATTCTCCTTTTCTCAGACCTGGCATTTTTCTTCCTGGCATTGTGGTAGATTTGCCTCCTTTTGAATGACAATTTTATATCCTCCTGCAATTTGATGACAGATTAACTTACTGCTTTTTTGAGTGTCTATATTATCAAATTCCTGATCTCACCCAGTCATAAAACAGTTCTAAGCTCCTTGGAGAGTCATTTTAGTTTGGTCCTGCTGATTTGAACTCTCTAGACCTTAATCTTAAAATGAATTAGAAGCAACATGGCAGTGATTAAGAGCATAGACTGTAGGGCAAGTTGCCTTGGTTCGACTGCTGGATCCATCACTGACTGACTGACCCCAGGAAAGTCACTGGACCCCTTAGGGTCTCCATTTACTTACCTATGAAATAGAATAATAGTACTTACCTCACAGAGTTGTTATGAGAACTAAATGCATATGATAACAGGTTAAGTATCCCTAATCCAAAAATACAAAATCTGAAGTGTTCTAAAATCCAAAACTTTTTGAAAACTGCAGGATGCCACATGTGGAAAGTTCCACACCTGACCTAATACAATGGGCTGAAGTCAAAACACAGGTGCACTGAAAATACAGTATAAAATTATATCTTTGCATAAGTATATATGAAACATAAATGAATTTGGTGTTTAGACTTGTTCTCCATTCCCAACATATCTCCTTGTGTACATGCAGATATTCCAAATCTAAGAAAACCCCAAATCAGAAACATGGAAGTGTCCTAAGCATTTTACATAAGGGATACTCAATCTGTATATATAAAACATTTAGAATAATGCTTAGCATTCAGAAAACTATATAAGTGCCAGCTGTTTTTACTGCTGCTACAACTACTATCATTATCATTATTTGCAGTACTGGGGATTGAACCCAGGGCTTTTTTTTTCAGGGGGAGGATACTGGGGATTGAACCAAGGGCATTATGCACGCAAGGCAAATGCACTACCACTGAGCTACATCCCTAACCCTGAACCTAGGGCTTCGCACATGCTAGGCAAGTGTTTTCCCACTGAGCTACACCTGTAGCCCACTACTATTACTATTAAACTTTTTTTTTTTTGGTACCGGGGATTGAACTCAGGGGTACTCAACCACTGAGCCACATCCCCAGCCCTATTTTTTTTAAATTTTTTTTTTGTAGTTTTAGATGGATAACATGCCTTTATTTTGTTTATTTTTATGTGGTGCTGAGGATTGAACCCAGTGCCTCATGCGTGCTAGGCAAGCACTCTGCCGCTGAGTTACAACCCCAGCCCCCCAACTCTATTTTGTGTTTTTTTTTTTTAAAGATATTTTTTTAGTTGTAGATGGACACAATGTCTTTATTTTATTGCTTTGTACGTGGTGCTGAGGATCGAACCCAGGGCCTCGCGCATGCAAGGCAAGCGCTCTACCGCTGAGCTACAATCCCAGCCCTCTATTTTGTGTTTTATGTAGAGAAAGGTCTCACCAAGTTTCTTAGTACCTCACCATTGCTGAGGCTGGCTTTGAACTCATGATTGTGTCTCAGCCTCCCAAAGTGCTGGAATTACACCACGCCCGGCTTATTACTATTAATCTTTACCCTAAAAGTCCAAGAATTATCATTAAGTAATGTGTCCCTAACACAAATGTCCACATCCAGGCTGGATTTCATTAAAGGAACAATAAAATCAATTACTGCAAAAAATTTGTTTTGTCATAACTTTATTTTATAGTACCTTTTTTTGTTTGATATATATTCTTTGGAATTCATAAATGGATTATTATTTAAAAGATGGTGAAGGGGGCTGGGATTGTAGCTCAGCGGTAGAGCGCTTGCCTCGCATGCGTGAGGCCCTGGGTTCGATCCTCAGCACCACATACAAAGCAATAAAATAAAGACATTGTGTCCATCTACAACTAAAAAAAATTAAAAAAAAAAATAAAATAAAAGATGGTAAAGGTCTTTCTCAAAACCCATTTAAAATAATTAAAACACAATTGAGTTAAATTCCATCTTCAATAAAAGGGCTATATACAAGTGTTTCCCAAAGTACCATATCTCAAAGGCACACTCAGTGATCTCTAAGTGGAGATCTACAGACATTGGGTAAAGAGAAGGTCATGGAGAATATAGGGACTGTACCCACAGAGATCCAGTTTGCCCTGTCAGAGTGTCAGAGAACAGACTGGTAAAGAAGATACCATTTCTGGCAGTAATTTTAATCATCTTCTACCTAGTTCCTAGCTAAGTAACACTGTCAGATAGAAGCAGATAGAGTGACTGTCAAGTTTATTTACAAAAATGTGATCTAGAGGGTTTCTTATTATGTCATATTGATTTCTTGGAAACCAAAATCTGGAGGGAGACATACCTCTAGATTAGATGAGAGGGTGTTGTGGCAGCAAATCCATATGTAGGCTTTGACATGCCCTAGCTCAATTTCCTCTGCCTCTTCTCATAGTACTTTTTTTAAAAAAATATTTTTAGTTGTAGACAGACATCATAACTTTATTTTGTTTATTTTTTTTAATGCAGTGCTGAGGATCAAACCCAGTGCCTCACATGTGCTAGGCAAGAGCTCTACCTCTGAGCCACAACCCCAGTCCTCATAGTACTTTTTAATAGAGAGCCTGTCTCATTCATTGTTGAATAATAGTAAGATAAATCTGTGGGACAAATACTTAGAAATAGTTTTTTGTTTTCTTTTTTGTTTATCTGTTTGTTTTAAGAAAGGAATATGAACCAGCAGATCATAAGCATACATCTATGAGGAATACCAAAGGAATTAACAGGAAGCATTCAGCAGAGAATTCTCCATTATCTTAAAGAAATTATAGACCCAAATCACTATTTAAATACAAGCCTGGTGGTACACACACATAATCCCAGCTACTCAGGAGGTTGAGGGAGAAGTTCAGGGCCAGCCTGGGCCACTTTGAGACATTCTTTGAAAATAAAAAAATAAAAAAAAAGAGGCTGGGAATGTAGCTCATTGATAGAAGACCCTTAGGTTCAATCTACAAACAGTACTACAAACAAACAAACAAACTTAAAGAGGAGACATAAGGGTTTAAAATATATTATAAATTATAAAACAATAAAGTGAGCAGTAATTTGGCAAAGCTGAAGAAAGAAATGGAAAAGCAAATGAAAAGCAGTATATAGATGAAATTAACATAAGAAACAATACAAATAATCCCTATAGGTTTACAATAAGGCCTTAAGAAGTCATATAAAATAGCTATAAATGTGATTATAGAGTCAATATAGAACAATAATCAAATATACATTAAGCAGGGCAACTTAGCAAGACTCTGTCTTAAAATAAGAAATAAAGAGAGCTGGAAATGTAACTCAGTGGTAGAGAGCCCCTGGGTTCAATTTTCAGTATTGGGGGAAAAATTGGGCGGTGAGAGGAAAGGTAGTAGGAATAAGCATAAATTGTACTAATTTATGTGGTGGAATCAATAGATACCACTAAAGTAGAAATAACTCCAAAATCTTAATTCTTTCATCTTTCCCCCCCATAATTTTAGAGGAGGAATCTTTTTAAATTTTCAGAGAAATACTTTTTCCATAACTGTGTGTGTGTGTGTGTGTGTGTGTGTGTGTGTGTGTGTGTGTGTGTTTTATCGGGGACTGAACCCAGGGCCTTGTGCACTCTAGGCAAGCACTCTACCCCTGAGCCAATACCCAGCACATTTTTTAATTTTCAGACAGGGTCTTGCTAAATTTCTCTGTCTGGATTTGAACTTGATATCCTCCTCCCTCAGCTTCCTGAACGGCTGAGATTACAGGTATGAGCCACTGTGCCCAACCCAATGTTTTTTTTTTTTGATCACAAAAATTTTACATGATTATAGGAAAAAAAAAAGTAAAACAAGAAGAAAACACTCCCCTGTAATCCCATCATCCTCCACCCAAAGAGAAATACCACTCATGTTTTGTCATATTGGTATTTATTCTTCTAAACTTATTTGTGGGCATATTTTTTCCTAATACAAAAATGGGACCATATTATATGTGTTGTTTTTGTCTTCATTGCCCTACTTGAGCTGGATCTATTTGAGTTGGACCTTGTAAATATCTCTCTTTTGCTATTTGGCTTTATCAATTAGAGGGCACTGGAGGAGCACTGTAAGGCCATATAAAGACAAAGGAATTTCTTTTCCTGGTACCAGTAAGCTGTTTTGGTTTTGGCGATGCCACCAGATCAATATATGGGAGGCTTGATGGCTTCCTGTGTGCCAGATTTGGATTGCCTATGCCCTCCAGTGAGTTTTTCTACCATCCAGCAGACCTTACCTATGGTCTACCTGTGGCCTGCCTACACTCTTCCGTGAATTTCTCCCCCATTTAATAGGCCATGCCCACAGACAGCTCTGGCCTATGCTCTCTGGCAAGTCTCTTAATCAGTAGGCTATGTGTTCTACTCACTGGTGGCCACATCCTCCAAAAAAGTCTGAACCTCAGTTTTAGGGTGGGGGAGTCCTCTTCTAAGCTCTTAGGTCTTTGCTTGTTTACTCTCCTTTGGTCCTAGAGATAAGGCTGCTTTCTGCATTGTTTATTTCCTTAGACTCCTCTTTTAACCCTTTTAGTAGTTAACTGTCTTTTAAATTAATTAACTAATTTTTGGTACTGGGGACTGAACCCAAGGGCACTCTACCACTGAGCTACACCCCCAGCCCTTTTTATTTTTTAAGTTGCTGACGAACTCACTAAATTGCCAAGGCTGGCCTTGCACTTTTGATCCTCTTGCCTCAGCCTCCTGAATTGCTGGGATTATAGGCATGTATAATAGGTAACACCTGGTATTACCTATCTATCTTCTACTAGTTAAAAATTATTTATATTAAACATTTCTTGTTTAAGTTTTATTTTATTTTATTTTTTATTTATTTATTTTTTTAAACATATATATTTTTTAGTTGTAGGTGGACACAGTGTCTTTATTTTATTGCTTTGTATGTGGTGCTGAGGATCGAACCCAGGGCCTCACGCATGCGAGGCAAGCACTCTATCGCTGAGCTACAATCCCAGCCCCTTAAGTTTTATTTTTAAGTTGCTCATATAGCTTTTGTCTCCTCACTGAACCCTGACTGATAACAGACCTATGGTATTATTTCATTTGAGAGTTAGAACAAAGAGAAGATGATATAAGAAAAGTAATAAGAGTACTAGGAAAGGGGCTGGGGTTGTGGCTCAGTGGTAGAGCACTTGCCTCGCATGTGTGAGGCACTGGGTTCGACTCTCAGCACCACATACAAATAAATAAAATAAAGATCCATTGAAAACTAAAAAATATTTTAAAAAATAAAAATAAAAAGAGTACTAGAAAAGGGAAATGACAAATTTATTTGGGAATAGTTCAAAAAGGACTTCTCTCTATGCAAATCATTAGAATCAACCTTTGCCATGGATGGTTTTGGCAAACTACCTACTCCAAGTTCCACGTGGCTCTGCAGAGATGAATGGCCACACAGCTCGAATTTTTCTCTAATTGTATAGATGAAAGGAATCCGAAGTAATTTAAGGAAATCTTCCCCTCAGAGGATGTCCACAGCAGAAGGCAATAACATCTGAAACAAGCCTGATCAGAGGTGAGTCCTCCTGTACTATTCAACTCAGTTGAACTAGGAGTTTCTGAGGAAAGGGTTTCCATGTTTCGTATCATTCATTGATTTGTTCACTGGATAAACATTACCTGAGCAACTCCCATGTTCCAAACATTGTTTAAGAAATCAGGAATACAAAGGTAAATATAAGATATGGTCCCAGCCTCCAGAAACTTACAGTGTGTTGGGGGGATATATGTATAAATGAGTAATAACAAGATATTGTGAACATGCTACAAATAGGGTAGACACTGTCTACTATGGAAGAGCCTAGAGTCAAAAAAACATGGAAACTGCATGCAGAGGAAAGCAGAGTCAAGAATGACTCAGCTTTCTGACTTAGACAGTGGGTGGGATGTGGCACTATTAGTGAAGACAGAAGTCAGATGAGGAAAAGTAGTTTTCAACGCAGTTGAAAGTAGTTTTAATGGTTTGCAGATGAGTTTACTTTTGGTCACCCTTTGGCTTCTGACAGACAGAGAGTACAAACTTTAGCATAGTCCAGGAGCTGTCAATTTCTATCTCCACAAATTTGGCTATATATCTTTGAACAAAGAGAGAAAACATCTTGTCTCTAAGAGTCAATGAAATTGGGAATCTAATTCAACTGAGCTCCTCCAAAACTTCTCATGATAGCTGGGTGCAGTGGCACACATTTGTAATCCCAGCAGCTCCGGAGGCTGAGACAGGAGGATTGAGAGTTCAAAGCCAGCTTCAGCAAAAGTGAGGCACTAAGCAACTCAGTGAGACCCTGTCTCTAAATAAAATATAAAATAGGGCTGGGGGTGTGGCTCAGTTGTCAAGTGCTTCTGAGTTCAATCTCCATTCTCCTATACTCAAAAACACCCCTCAAAACAAAAAACCCACAATTTTTCATGTTTTATTTTTAAACCAAAACTCGGAGAACTCAGTGTGTGGATTCTGCATTATGGATCAGAACCCTTACCTAGTGAGACTAGCTTTGCCTCCTTCTCTCGCATGTCTTCCTTACACAACTTCCACCAAGTGTAGACCTGGTAACCAGCATTGTTTTGCGATTCATTCACAGCCACATCCTATAGCATCTTAAATTCTTGAAATGGAAGTTTTTGCTCAATCAATACAGTGTGAACATTAGATACTTATACCTTCTCTTGTCTTTCTAAATCTCTTCCATTTCTTATGTAACTCTTGGTCTCAGTAGATAATCTTGCTTCTTCAAAAATATGTGAGACCGTGTGATAAAAACATCTTACATCACCCTATCTTTGTGATGAATCTTAATTTTTATTGTATTTCTTCTCTCCTTTTCTTTTCTTTTTTTGGTACTGGGCATTGAACAAGCCAAATTCCTGCATTCATGGAGCTTGTATCTAGAGACAGAAACACCAGTTTAGTAGTACCTAAAATGTGATTCACACACCAGCAACAGCAACATCACTCAGGAGCTCAGTAAAAATGCAAATTCTCATGCACCATCCCAGACTCACTGAGTCAAGAGTCTTTGAGGGTGCAGCCCAGCAATCTATGTTTAACAGTCCTCCAGAAGATTCTTAGGAATGCTAGAATGTCAGATGCACTGCTCTAGTTAGCTTTGATTTTTCCCTCTCCGTGCCATCAAACTGAATATCAAACTTTGAAAACTGCTCATAGGTTCTTTCCAACCCCATCTTAGTCTAGAACCTTTTTACCTCATGCTTGGACTGCTATAAAATCTCTCAACATGTTTTCTGGCTTTAGTCGATGCTGGTGACATTGACAGATGAAATACTTTTTCTAAAACACTGTTTTACTGATACCAATTGTCAGGTCTGGTCAGGGTCTAGGATGCCCAAATAAGGAAGCTGGTCAGCGGAGCTGCAAGCCAGATGTGACGTCACTAGTGGACATGCCTCCTGTCAATCAGCGAGTTTTCCTGACCCATCAGGAAGGACTATGGCCTTCTCTTCCTGTACCCAAGCCCTCTCCTTCCTGACTGGGTTTTCTTAAAATTCTCTATGCACGGAATCTCCGACGCCATTTCTCCCGACCCGCTCTGATGGATGGGAGATTTGGTCCAAGGGCGCGCATTCCAATAAAGCCTTGCCGAGTGGCTTAATTCATCTTCTTCTGGTCAAGTGATATTTACACCAATGACCAAAACCCTAGAATAAATTTTCTATCACCTACTAAAGGAAATAATAGCTTCTTTTTGATTTATAGAGTTGTAATAGTTTCCTAAGGGCTACTGTAAAAAAGGGCAACAGATTTGGTGGTTTCAACCAGCAGAAATCTATTCTCATAGTTCTGGAAGATAAAAGTCTGAAAATAAAGGTGTTGAGAGAGCTGCTTCCTTCTGCAGGATCTGAGGGATAATCTATCTCATGCCTGTCTGCTGGCTTCTGATGACAGCTGATAGTCTTTGGTGTCCTTGCTTTGTAGATGTAATGCTCAGACTCATGAGACCACCAGAGACCACCAGGAGTCTGATCCTGATGCAATTACAAAAGGGGTCTTTTATTTCAAGCTTAAGCAGGGACTGAGCACACTTTCACCAATGCAGCAGGTAGGGAGGTGCAGCCCCAAGTCTAGGGGAGCAGGGATTTTTATGGGTTATAATCGCAAGCAGGGGAGTACATGCCTTGGCGTTACACGATTGGGTAAGGGAAAGCACACGCAGGGGGACAGTGGTCTTGTCACTACAGGATTGGGTAAGCGTGAGTGTTGTCAGTATGAGGTCAGTTGACCTATAGGTTGATAGGTTTGGCTATGGTGGGCCCAATGCTTAATTTCCTGATTGGTTGGCCCAGACTGTGAAACGACTCACTGGCGCCAGAGCAGTGTGGCCGTGTGTTTCAGGAACTGGGCGGGGGCTACTGGGTTGGGGACAAAGGCCCAGAATTGCAAAATGGCGCAGGTCTTGTCCTCTCCGTAGAGGCATCATTCCAATTTCTGCTTCCATTTTTACATGACATTATGTTTCTTCACATGACTGTTTTGTTTTCTTTCTCTTCTTTTCTTTTTCCTTTTTTGGTACTGGGGATTGAACTCAGGGGTACTGGACCACTGAGCCACATCCCCAGCCCTATTTTGTGTTTTATTTAGAGACAAGGTCTCATTGAGTTGCTAAGGCTGGCTTTAAACTCCAGATTCTCCTGTCTCAGCCTCCCAAAGACATGCTGTTTCTTATAACACCACCAGTTATATTGAATTCTCTATACTACTCAACTAAGAGCAAATCTGTGCTCCAGGATTCTCCCTAAATTCCCCATAATTATGCTTCTTCCCATTCCTTTGCCCACGACTCTCCTACTTGCAATGCCCTTCTTATTCTACTTCCTTACATCTGGAATCAAAAACTCAAATAGCTGCCAGAGGTCAGGGAGTTAATTAGAATGAGTAAAGCACACCAGATGCTCCATGACAATTGATACTTTGCTTCAGGGCAGGGAGACAATGGAGATTAGAGGAAACTACAGACCTAGAAATTTTTTTGAGTCTGAGGGAGGGTGCTGCTACTCAACTCCTGGCAACTGCACCACGCAAGTATGTGGGCCTTGATTGGGCACATCTTCTGATTTTTCAAGTTGGAAATCTAGATTATGTGTATGAAATTACCAGATTTAAAAATGTTGGCCACTAATTTAAACAAAAACAGCACGAGTCAAGAACATATATACAGTAAAATCTGGCCCAGGGGCCATTATTTTTCATATTACACAAATACTTACCGCTACTCCAGGCCTAGCTCAGTTCTGTCAGGTTTGGTCAGGGTCCAAGATGCCCAAATAAGGAACCTGATCAGCAGAGCTGCAAGCCAGATGTGACGTCACTAGTGGACACGCCTCCTGTCAATCAGCGAGTTTTCCTGACCCATCAGGAAGGACTATGGCCTTCTCTTCCTGTACCCAACCCCTCCCCTTCCTGACCGGGTTTTCTTGAAATTCTCTAA
>PVHX01022092.1:0-28366 GCA_004024805.1 Geosciurus inauris | reverse complement strand
AAGGCAGCCGGGCGCGGTGGCTCACGCTTGTAATCCCAGCACTTAGGGAGGCTGAGACAGGAGAATCGCGAGTTCAAAGCCAGCCTCAGCAATGGCGAGGCACTAAGCAACTCAGTGAGACCCTGTCTCTACATAAAACACAAAATAGGGCTGGGGATGTGGCTCAGGGGTCGAGTGCCCCTGAGTTCAATCCCCAGTAAAAAAAAAAAAAAAAAAAAAAAAAGAGATTCAAGGCTTAGTATTTTACTGTTTTGCAGTTTAATTTATCCTGAAATCAGCTTAGAAACTTATTTTTTTCTTTTCTTTTTAAATATTACTTATTTTATTATTAGGGCATTCATTCTGTCACAAGTTTGACTTCTCACAGTCTTTATTTTCATATCTAGCTTTAAAATGCTACTTAACCTCCTCCCCATATACACATAGTAGATGGGAGGTCTGGATATAATAATGTGAAATCACACTGTACATTATTGATGAGTCAGAGCTCCATAATTTTTAGGAAGCCATTAATATTGCCTAAGTGGAAAAACAGATCCCTGATTATTCTTTACCACTCCATCATGACCTTGAGTGATTTTGCTATCTTGTGGGCTGGAAAATCTTACAACCGCTGCAGAAGCCCATCCGTTCTTTCTCTGGATAGGACATAATTTTACATCTTTGCAAATAGCCCTTCACGTAGTGGGCCATTAACTTGCCTAGATAAAACTTAGATATAATATTAGGATGATAAAATAAGAAATGGAATCTTCCCT
This sequence comes from Geosciurus inauris, assembly GCA_004024805.1. Classification (NCBI taxonomy): domain Eukaryota; kingdom Metazoa; phylum Chordata; class Mammalia; order Rodentia; family Sciuridae; genus Geosciurus; species Geosciurus inauris. The sequence continues at coordinate 27,608 of PVHX01022092.1, read as the reverse complement.
AAATATCTACATCTTATTCTCTGGTTTTTGGTGATCTAATTAAAAAAGAAAGGAAAAGAAAAAGAACGGCTTAATTCACCATCACTGTCTGAGGACCAAATACATAGTAAAGCTGTCCTCAAGTGTTTTAACCTGCAGTGATGACTCCCAGCATTTCCAGAAGCTTCTTTCTTATGACTGAAGTTCCTCATGTCTCAGTAAGGAGTCTTGAGAAAAGAGTGAAAAGACTATTTCCTGGGAATGTAACAGCTAATATTAAACCACACTCCAGGCCACTTGCTATTCTTAAAGGCATTACAAGCATTTTGCCACTTAACTTTTCTCAGAAAGACATTAATTATAAGCTTATTAGTTGGATGAGGAAACCAAGGCACAAGGAGCAGACAGCTGCCCAACGTCACACAGCTAGGCAGTGATCTCCAATGGGTGAATGGATCCACCATTCCAGCAGCCTGGCTCAAGGGACTGTGCTCTGAGCTCCAGAGTCTCACTGAAATGATAGAGAAAATTCAAGAACCTGAATTTACATGGTAATGACTAAGTTACTTCTTTCTGCAATCATATAGACCAAGAGGCTTAGAGAGAAACTAAGTTTAGCTAAAGAAAAACAAAGTGACATTTCTTATCCACTCGAGTGCATAGCTTGAAACATTTTTGCCCACGGTATGAACAGAAATGTATTTCAAGGATGACAGGGTGACATTTTGAAGCATGAATGGATGTGCTTCTTCCCACTTCCTTGATAAAACCTTCTTCAGCCCGAGGATTCTACTCACTGCCCTCAAGGTAGACCCTTTACTACATCAATGCAGGCAGGGAGAAATAGGAAGAATTGGGCTTTCAAGTACACACCATGGAGAATTTCATAAAGAGCTTGAAAGGAAGTGGCATTTTCTATGGCAAGGGAATGTGTCTTGTGAGCATTCAGAGAACAGAGCCTGGAAGAGTAAGCCTGGAGAGACACAGACGGAGAAGGGGGGCTAAGAGCAATCAGGGAGAGGGTCAATGGCACAAAAGTGGTGAAGGATCCAGGAGAGATGGGGAAACCTGGACATTGATGAGAGGGCATTGTATTGCCTCCTTCCAAAGGTTAGCACAAAAGGGAAAGGAAAAGAGAGTGCCTGCTAAGTTTGGGGAACACAGGATGAGAAGAAGGCTGAGGTTCACTGTATAAAAAACAGACAATGACTCTAACCAAAATGGGCACTGACCATGAGGATATGGGAGTAGTGCAGTTAGGTGTCTGTGAGGACAGAGGGGACCAGAAACAAAGCTACCTTGTTTTCTGAAGCCCAGAACTGATCAGAGAACTGTCGAACTTTCCATTTCTAGTAAAGATGTGGAAGTTTAGTGAGGAATGAGAGGGGAAAGGGCAAATTCAAGGATCATAAACCTGAGGTAATTGTGAAAAAAGGACCCTGTCTAGAAAGCAATGTGAAATTGATATGGGCCAAATAGGGTCCCAGACACGGGGCCAGAACAAAGATGACCACTTGTGAGGGAGAGATATGTCTCTTCGTTTCAGCTGATGCCAAAGTTACCCAAATGAGACGACACCTCCCATCCCCACCACTCCCAACTACAAACAAGAATTCACCCCAGAACCACTACCCTCGGGTTTAGATACCTTCTGTAATCCAGAGAACGTGAAAAGCCTTATAGGCTGGAAAATGACTGGGTTTACTCTGAATTAACTAAGATTGTTTCTTGCCATCCATCCTACACATTAGTAATACAGAAAGAAACTTAGTCGAAGAAGCTTTCCTTTTGCATACATCAATATAGCTTTTGGAAACTGCATGCCATCCTTTTCCAGCCCATCAGCAACATCTGTACTTTTCTGTCATTGGAGTGAAGTTGGACACACTGCATGGTAGAGCTCACCCAGGTTGGAAGATTGAAGAGTGGAGAGGTAGGTCTGTGTAGCCAAAATAAGCAGGAAGGAATCAGACCTTTAATAATCATTTGACTGAGCAAAACTAGTAGGAATTCCTTTAGGAACAGCACAGTATTCAACTGTAGAAACTTAAGCAAACATAATGAGCAAAACCAACTGGAAAAGGAATAAAAAGTGCATGATGTAAATGCAAATTGTGGGAAATACATAGGAAGTTAGGGTCCTGGATTCCAGGAAAGACATCACGGACTCTCCTGGGTTTCACAGTATGATGGGAGACCAGCAAGCCTTGGAGGGGTGTGATGGGTGAAGAGCGGGGTTCAGGGAAACAGGCATGAGTGCAAAGAGGCATCAAAATGATAGTCACAGAAGGTGAAAATGGAGCTGAGCACAGTAGGTTATGTCTGTAATCCCAGAGGCTCAGGAGGCGGATGTAGGAGGATCGCCAGTTCAAAGCCAGCCTCAGCAAAAGCGAGGCACTAAGCAACTCAGTGAGACCCTGTCTCTAAATAAAACACAAAATAGGGCTGGGGATGTGGCTCAGTGGTCGAGTGTCCCTAAGTTCAATCGCCCATACCCTCCTGCAAAAAAAAAAAATTGCTGGTACACAGTAGGTAGAACAAGGTCTTAGAAATGCATTGTCAAGCTCAATGTAATGGAAATAAGCATTCTATGCTTAAGATTCTTAAATTGAGCTTTTTCTCAAGCATAGTGTGAGATAATTGGGATATAGTTGAGCTGAAATTTGCTTTTGTTATATTAATGGAGGAAGGATGTGTTGCAAAAATTAACAGTAAGACAGCACGGCAGGGAGGGTGTACAAACATGGGAACAAACTGTGTCCAATCACCCCCATGCATTTAGAAGCAACCATTTACATATAAACAATAGTTAGACTAATTGGGTATAGTTTGTAACTACCCACTGAAGGAAGTTCAATGAAAGATCATCATTAGGTAGTATTTAGCAGTCTTGGTTCATGTTTCTCTCCTCACCTAGAAGTAATAAGACTGAGTTTCATTTGTATTATTTTATAATTTATGTCATTTACAAATTCAGACAGGTGTCTGCCCAGTTAATTTTAATTGGGGTTTTCATCACTATGAAAATATTGCTATCAAATTCACTAGCAAAATCAAAGATTTTTGTGTGAAGAGTTTCATCTTTGTCTTCAATTTGGACAGCCTCATGTACTTTTAGATGAGCTGGGTCCCATCCTCCTTGAAAACTTCTAGTAGTTTCTCAAAGGCCAGACAGCAAGATTCTGGCCATATAATTCCTTAATGTTGGTGCCTAGGAAATGAGGAAGTTAACTGGATAGGACTTGAAGGTAGAAGAAATCAGCAACTGTGAAGGAGACACTGTCTCCCCGACTGTGAACCCACAGTCACAAGGGGTGAGTCACACAATGCTGTTGTAGAGGACATGGGGGTGAACTCACCCCAACCTCCTTTCTGATCTCCTAGGAACCCAACATGCTTAGGATGGCATGGGGGCACAGAGCAGTGGGAGAAACTAGAATTTGGAGTGGAGATGGGAGGATGGAGAAGGCTGTAAGCCTATGAGGCATGGGCCAGAGACATATAGACAGGTGATGAACCCAGCCTAATTCTATTTTAAGTTTGGAAGCCATCTCATCCCGAGGTCATAAAATAAGTTTAATTTTGTTCAGCTTATTAGGAATTCTTGCTCATTCTTTAAACCCCTTAGCACCTGGCTTTTTGAGTAGATAGCTTTGACTGGGTAATCACTCTCCCTAAAATCTCAACGACACCTTCAGTGTTAAAGTCTGAGTTTACTCCGTGCCTAGAGATGTTAAACTATAATTTCATTAATTTGCTATCTGCTTCTGTATGACACTTGCCAAAACCCTACTTTTGGAACTCTTTGAGATATAAAATTCTCTCTGCTCTAAGACCAGGCTGCTGATCTCTGGTCCTGCTTGCAGAGAGAGATAGCCACTGTAAAGCTAATGTGCACACAATATAAGCGTGCTTAATTTGATTTAAAATTGTAGTCAGTGGTCCTTTCTTTGTGTCCTGGGTTCAACACAGGGATATCTTATCTCCCACCAAGGGAACTTTAAGGGGAGAGAGGAAGAACTAAGAGTGCTAGGTGGAAACAATGATAGAACCCAGGGATGTGATAGAAAGGCTGCTGAGATTAGATAAGGCTGTGTTGAGGTGGGCAGGAACTTCCCAGGGCTATACCCAGTACTGGGGCCAGCCCGCAGTTCCACAGTCAATTCAGTATTCCACCCACTGGGTCCATAACTTACAGGTTCCATTGACTTTGGAGTTGGGGTAGGGATGAGCCAAATATGCTTGTAAAAGAGAGTGACCTTGGTGAGTATAGCAGGTATACTATACTATATATTCTGTGTCCCTGAAACTTGGTGAGTAGACCAGGCAGGACCACACATCTCCCCTGACTTCGATCATGTTGGCAGTGGACAGAAAAATAACACCATACTTTCCTTACGTAGTAAATGTTTACTGCCTACCATGGTACTGGAACCCAGAGAGAATATGAAATCAGTGCAAGGTATTCCTTTCATTCATGGTGCTCAGTGATTGTAACACATCCACTCGGGTGGTATGGAAACAGCAGTTTAAGACAGTTGCATTAAGTGATAAGGAGAGAGGTGCAGTCCATGACCTGCTGGGATGAGTCAAGGAGAGCTTCATGGAGGAAGCAGCCCTCACTGAGCCTTAAAGAAGGGGTAAACTTAATATAAATTGGAAGGTAGGTCCAACGGAAAGACACATGGTCTATGAGAATTAGATGAGATACTTCACAGAGGCCAGACAGCAAGATTCTGGGCATCAAGAAAATCCACAGCAAATGAAATACATCATTCCTGCTCTAGCTATTATTTCTGCTTTCACTGCTATTGCCATTTCTATTTTTAGGCTATTTTCACTGATTTTTTGTGAAGGTGACAGGAATTAAAGGGACACAATTGGGAGACAGGAAGGGGGCACAGTTTTGACATTCTTCACAAATCAGCAGGACAAAAGGAATCACAGTAACCGCGAGTGTGTACCAGAATGATTTCTGTGTGAAGTGTATCAAAACTGCTTTTGCTCAGACACAGCAAAAAGTTAACACTAAAATATTCAAGCTAGGCTCCCACAAATGCCACCACTGATTTCTGTGTCCCTAAAACTCAGTGTTCCAGAAGATAAATACATCTCTCAAAAATGGTGCAGAACAGTCCAAGCTCCTGCCTAGACATAATTCCTCTCTCTGCTTCTTTCTTTAACTGTTTTTGCCACAGACGTAAAAGCAGTAATAAAATACAGGAGATGTGATTCTCTTTAGTGCCTGGAGATGATGATGCTGGGACAGTGTGGACACCAGCAGAGAGTGAATGGGTTTGTTCCTATGTTCAGAACATCCTCTCAGGTGCTGCATTAAAAAATGGTAAATGAGGTTTCTGCTGAGAGCGATTATTACCCGAGTTTTGGAACAACTGCTTTATTGCTGATTGTTATCCTTTTTACAAAGGCCAGTCTCTTCATTCTGTTTGTTGTCATGTCCTATAAATATCAAAAGCTTCAGAAAGAGTGTCACTAGTGGATTCCGGAGCTTCTTGGGTGCACCAAGCCTGCCAAGATAGAATCTCTGTGTGTGCAGGCTGATTTCATAGAAGGGATTATTCAGTTAACACTAAGTGGTAACAAACTCCAGTTTTACTTTCTGTGCTGTGGGAACTGAGCAGCTGGGCTGTGTATGCAAATGCATTTGGATGTAACTCCATGGGACTAGGTCCCCTGCAGCCAGCGTAAGTGATTTATTCGGTATCTGTTCTACCACAGGGTCTCTCTTCCCTTGAGTGGGAGGCTGACTCCTTGGACAGTTCCCACTGCAAGTTTTATTCTGAGTATTCACAGAGATGTTAAATTCTAATAAAGAGAAGGATGTTATAGAAATTCTACCTCTTTTTGTAAAAGCCAGATCATTTCAAGAACACCCAGAGGATTAAAACAACACTACCAACAACAAAGTAACAATAAGAATTTTCCCTGAAGCACTTTTATTTCTAGTATAAAGGACCAGTTTGAGAGTTGTGAGTCATTGCAAGGACTAAACAAACCGCTGGGCGGTCTGCGCATGGAATAACCCACAAGCCAGCATTCCTACACAAGAGGCAGGAAACTCTTGTTTTCTAGGGACCTAATTTTCCCCTGTCCCCTCGATTTTTTTTCCCCCAAAGGAGAGAACAGTATTATCTTAATAAAGGATATTTTTCTCAATGTGAGCCTTGGATACTCTGAAGGTGAAAGGCATCAAACGGATACTTTCACGTGTCTGAATAGCCACTTGTTGCAAATAGGGACACCACCAACTAGAGTCCAAGAATCTATTTCTTGTGTATGTTCAAGGAGAAGGATCAACAAAGGCTGTGCAATCCTGCTTGTCTCACTCCGCATGATCTTTCCAGTGGCACCTGTTTCTGCCCTGGGGAATATGGGCTTTCCACACCTCTGATGTTCCTAGCAGAAAGACTCATAGCTCTGACAGCAAGCACATGGACTAGAAATGTCTATTTTTGATAAATTCACTATTTCTACTAGCAGCAGACATCTCAAGCACTGCTATAGAATTAACTAAAAGTGCTTTCACCTAACGAAAACAGGAAAGTAAAAGAATCTTTCACTTACAAATGTTACTTACAATTCACAAGTATTCATCAGCAGAAGAAAATATACTGGTATATATAAAAATAATCTATAATTCAGATCTTGGTACACTATGAAAAAATCATTGTTTAAGTCCATAATTTATTTTATTCTTTTTAGTCAAGAAAATAAACAATCGCCATTCACAGTACTGGCTGATACTTTCACTGACCTCTTAAGTTCCACCTGTCCCATAATTTAAAGTCAACATTCAGCATGGAATCTGGGACACTTACCTTAAAGGAGGAGTAGAAAGAGCCCCATTCCTCTCCATCGGCCACTTCAGTGAAAGTCACTGTTTCAGTACAAGCCACTGGGGAAGAATCCAGTGTTGTTGGCACAGTCTGGGTGGAATTGGAACTGCCCTCTGTGAGGTTGGCTGGCATGGCTCAGGAGGTATCGAGCTTTGCTGTCCCTGCACCCGCAGCCAGGCGAGAGGGTCTAGCTGGCCTCCTGAGAACTGGGCAGCAGCTGCAGCCTGGCACTTCCTCTGCTTTCCAAGGCTTTTGGCTGGAGCTCGGCTGAGCAGAGGCACAGAGCCTTTCCTGAGCCCACCTCACTGAAGAGCTCTGCCTGACGACAGGGAGGATCCACGTGCTGCTCTCTCCTCGGCAGCTACAATCCAGTAGCCAGCACAGCCCTCATCACCCTACAGTCCCAGGGTCTCCCCGTGAGGGAAGGTGGGAGCCTCCCACAGCCATGCACATGGCTCCCTGGATGGGCCTTTCTGCTCAGTTGTGCTTTTCCTAACTTATACAATGGAATCTCATTCTGTTCTGGCTTCAGTAATTGAGGAATCTGGACTCATCAGCAGGTTGACTAATTCAGGTCATGTTTGCACTTCTGAAATCAATCATATTTATACATTTGTTTCTGTTAAGGTTGCTTTCTGACAGAATCCTCACGCAGCCATTTACTTAGTGGTGTGCTCATTATTTCAATAGATATAGGCAAATAGCACATTTCTTTCACACCCATAGTTCTGCTTAGGTTTTCAAAGGGCAGTTCTCAGAAAAGTGTGTGTGTGTGTGTGTGTGTGTGTGTGTGTGTGTGTGTGTGAATAGTCCATGATCCCTCATTGATGTGACCAGAGGGGACCTGGTGAAAATTTATCACCTGCTATAGTCTTACCTTAGTTCCTGCCTGGGACCAGTGCTCAGGGTGAGGGTAAAAAGCATTGTAGCACCCTAGGCACTATGAAGAGGGGTAGGAAAGAATAATAGTTGCTCCTGCTGCACAAACAAACTTGCAAAGCACACTGACATGCGCTTTGATTTCACCACTAGATTTTCAAAACTCTGGGGGGTAGGTAGGAAAGGGAACTTTATGTTTTCCTTTTACACTAGGAGAGGCTGGCTCTAAGAGATGAAGTGACTTGCCCAACATCCCACAACCAGGGATGGAAATGAGCTGCTAACCCTTCTCTTCTGAAATTCCTAGACAGTGGTGATTTACTGTAATATAGATCAGTTTACATCAAATCCCAAATGCTTACCAGAACAAGAGGTTAACATGAATATGGTAGGAGGCCAGATATAAATCAGCAGGAACTCAGCTGCTTCTGCTCGTATGACAGACAAGCATAACACTGGAGCACCACACTGGAGACACTCTGAGCCCAACAGGCCAGCAGTGGCTTATGACACTTGGCATAGGAGGGAACAGGTTTAATGACTATTAAGAAAGACAATGACCCCATGACATCTCCTAGGAAAACCTTTGTGTAATCCATCCCCCCTCTCCCAACAAGAAGAGGACAATGTGCTACAGATAGGAAGATACTACATCTAGAATAAAGGGGCAGCCATTAGAAGAGGGCTATCCAGAAAACTGAAGACATAATTGGTTCTTAGAAAAGGGTCAAAACAAAATAATAACCCAACAGCAAAAAATTCCAACTGACAAATATTCCAACCAACAAATGAACATGTAAAAATGCTTAACCCTGTTAACAGGGAAAAGCAACTTAATAAGAATTTTTACCTATTAGCACAAAGAAAATTAGGGTACAACTACCCACCTAAGTGTTGAAAAGATTGAGAAAAAAGGGGTATGCATTTTTACTTCTGATATGAGTTAGGTGACAGGGTGACTTTGAAGAGCAATTCGACAGTGTCTAGCAGAGTTGTAATTATAGACTCTCTGATGCACCATTTCATTTCTAGATGCTGGTAATTTTCCATTTTTATCTGGCTTACTTACATGTATTCAATTTGGGAAAATTCGTTAGACTATATCATTAAAGGTGTGCACTTTTCTGTTTGTGTGTTTTATTTCAAAACATATTTATAAAATTTTTGTGGGAAACTTTTGAGAAAGAGCAGAAGCTAATTAGGTGTGGACAGTAGGAGAGAAAATGGCAGCTGTAATGGACAACAGATAAGTAGAGGAAGACCTTTTAGGTTGTATCCTTTTCTCTCCACTCATGGTCCGGATCATTGCTTGATCTAAGGCTTCTCAGTAAAAACATTCATATATAAGTAAAGGAGACATGCAAAACACACCTTTGCAACATTGTTTAGAAACAGAAGCAACCTAAACATTTATGGTGACAAAATCAATGAGACATCCTAAAGAGGAAAGTGCCCACATGCTTCTCAAAAGGGTGAATAAATTACCACATGGTCACACAATGAAATGCTATATAGCAATGAGGATGAAAGGTTCAGAGTTAAAAATCACACTATAGATGAAACTCACAAACACAATATTAGGCAAAATAATAAGCATATTTGTTATAGTTTATACAAAGCGTAAATACCTGTGTGCACACACAATGGAATATTTGACAACAGCTAGGAGGAATTGTTGTAGACCAGGTGATGAAGAAACATGGTATAAAGGTTAATTTTATGTGTCAGTTTGACTAGGTTATGGTGCACACAGGTAGTTGGCTAAATGTTATTCTGAGTGTGTCTGTGAGAGTGTTTTTGGATATGGTTAACATTTAAATTGGTAAACTGAGTGAAGCAGTGACCTCCCTCATGTGTATGGCTCTCACCCACTGCCTTGAGCTAGGACATTGGTCTTTTTTTTGCCTTTGAAATTGAACTGAAAAATAATTCTTCTGGGCCTCCAACCTACTGGTTGTGCTTCTCCAGAGAACCCTGACTGATACACATGGTTTTTAGCATCTCACCTGAATTGACCCCTAGACTGTACACAAGTAAGCGGGATATTGATGAAATACAGAACTTAGGCTAAACCAGGAGAGCTGCTAGAAGAGCTTAAGTTATAACGATGGGAAACGCTCTGCGTTGGTAAGGATGTGGAGGAGGAAAAAGAGCTATCATACACTATGGCAGGGAGGTAAACTGATAAAAGCACTTTAGAAAACTGCTTGGTGGTATTATCTAAAGCTGAACTTGGGCACACTCTATGACCTACCAGTTTTACTGGTAGGAAAATACCTATCACACATGAGTGTATATGTTAACCAAAAAAATACAACAGTGAGTATAGTGGCTCTGTTCGTATTTGCCCCTAACTAGAAACTACCTAAGTGTTCACCAACAGTAAAGTGAAACAATAAACTGTGGCATAGTCACACAATGGAAAACACACATTGATGAGAAGGCTTGATGCTGGTGTGCTGGTAATTCTGTTCCATGACTAGGGTGGTTACATGAGGGTGCTGCCCTTGTGAATATGCATTGAGCTATGTACACGTAGAGTTTCTGCCTTTTCTGTGTAGATGTTTTGCAAGCTTATAAAACAGAAGCAATGGGAAAATCCTGCAGGAGGTGAGAGACTGGTTGGGTCATTGTTTGATAAAGGTTGGAGCAGGAGATGGAAATGGCAACCTAAAGTGGGCAAAGGCCAAGGACCATGGATGGGAGATAAACTGAGAAAGAACTTGCTAGTTGAGCCGTTTTTTGTTCACACATTGCCCAGGTGGATCATTGCTTGGCCTGTGGTTATAAAAAAGCAGAAAAATAGTAGCAACAATTGTGGCACCAGGCCTCTGGTGAGGGTGGGTTGAGTTCAACTTTCACAAACAGGCAGCCTGGCCTCTGAGCATTTCTTCTTATCCCATTTCTATCAGGCTGAAATAGATAGGGACTTTTTGGCCAGGATTAGGGTCATCAGAAGCTCCATGGGAGAAGGATCCACTGTTAGGTTTCTTCTAGTAAGATGAGTGCACTACTCTTCGGCAGTCTCATACATTTAATTGCATATATTGTTTTCCTTATTCTAATGAATAAAGCCACAGATGCCCCTTGCTGCCATCCAAAGCACCTCTGACTGCTTACTGCAGTCCCAACACACCTCACACAGAATGAGTTGGAAGGGGTTTGCCAAGGGTGGGGCTAAGAACAAGGAGTTTGCTGGGTTGCTGGGTTTGGCTGCAGCCAGGGGCACTGTGTGCAACTCACTTTTGCCCCAAATCTGAGTGGGTCTGGCATGTTTTCCTCACCACTGTCTCCCTTCTCTGATTGGTTCCTTTTCTTATATGCATGCCTGTGGATCTTTCCAGAGCATTGTGCCTAATCCAAGTCCAGGGAACTCTTTGCTTTTCTCAACTGTTTGTGGGAATTAATTTGATTTCCAAGGAACCTTCCATTTAACCTGCTGCTCTCCGCTTTCTTCAGCTAAAATGAGCTAGTTTGGCCACTTTCAGGAGAAATTGGGCATCAGTCTGCTTGTGGCACAAGTTCAGTTTTATAGCACAGTGACACTGGCTATATATTTTTTTCACAGATAAGGAAGTTGAGGCAGCAAGGAAGTTAATTATAGGTTTACTTAGGATCAGCTAGAGTAGAGGAGAACAATCCCAATTCCCAGGTGAGGAAACTGAGACTAAGAAAGTCTTGGTACTTTTCTTAACTTCGTGTAAGTTCTCAGCACGATTTTTTAAAAATTTTTTTTGTTGTTGATGGACCTTTATTTAATGAATTTATTAATATGTGGTGCTGAGAGTCGAACCCAGTGCCTCACACATGCTAGGCAAGCGCTCTACCACTGAGCCACAACCCCAGCCCACATTTTATTCTTAAACCCAAATTCTGCCTCTAAGATCTGTGCTATTCTCTAACATATAATAAAAATATCAATGAAAATAATGCTGTTTCCCCACTGATACCAAACAAAAAATTAATTTTATCCCTGGCTAAAGACACTCACAAGGAAACTGGGCTTCAAAGCCATCCATCACAGTATTCTGGCAGAAAAATCATGAAATTTATTGTTTGCATTGATTTGATGCATTTATCCCTTAATCCAGATTCTAAGAAGTGTGAAAAAACATCTTGTTCCTTCAAAGAAAATAAACCATTGAAATACAGTTTTTTTTTCTTGACAACATACATATTTCTTATGGTAAAAGGCGTATGTGTCCACTCAGCCTTGTATGACAGTGACACTTCCCAAATCAGCATCTGCTAGCATTCTGCTCTGGATTTAGGTCCCAGCTATGATGGAACTAAGGCCTGTCATCTAGTGAGTAATTCATAAATTTCTTTGCATCAATCTACTGTATGGTAGAGCGGGTCAGGGTGGAGAGGGACCAGAGGCTAGTGGATCTTTTTTAAGAGGTGGGATGTTACTCAGGGACATGATTACAACTTTTTCAGATAATAATAAAAAGAAATCATTATAATATTAAAGAAAAAATGAAAAGAAGTTACAGGATCTTCCCATATTCTGGACAGAAGGATTATATGAAGGTATGAGTTTCAGGTTCAGATATAATGGGGGCCACTATAAAATCCACGCTCCAGCCAGGTGTGGTGGCGCATGCCTGAAATACCAGAGGCTCAGGAGGCTGAGGCAGGAGGATTGCGAGTTCAAAGCCAGCCTTAGCAAAGGTGATGTGCTAAGCAACTCAGTGAGACCCTGTTTTTAAATAAAATACAAACTAGGGCTGGGGACATGGCTCAGTGGTCGAGTGGCCCTGAGTTCAATCCCCTACCCTCAAAAAAGAAAAAGATGAGAAAAAACATCCACCCTCCATACCATCCCTAGGTGTTTATACCTGAGGGAAGCCTTTTGAATAAAAATGGGTTAGAGTGGAGCCATAAGTTTAAGGAACAGCCACTGGAAAAAAATGAATTTATTTATAAAAATAAATAGTTGGGAAAAAGAGCTAAATAAATGTTTTGGATGAGAGAAAAATAATTAATGAGCTAAAAGGCAGGTGAAACACTCTCAGAAGACATTAAAGGTGATAAAAATCATGTAAAGAATGAAAGAAAAAATGGTTAAGGAATGCGCACAATGGAAAATATGTGAACATCTATATAATGAATCCCATTGGGAGAATTAAAAGAAATTGGAGGGGACTGGAAAATAAAATTTATAAAAGAATTTCATTTATAATTTATAGGAAGTTTAAATTTAGGAATTTAAAAGTGTTAAGCATGTATTTAACAAAAGAGGTGAAATACCTCCATAAAACATTGCTGAGAGAAATGAATGAAGACATGAGAAAATAGAGAGGTACAACAGCTCAGGGATTAGGGTACTTAGTGTTGTTAGGATGTCAATTCTCCCCCAAATTAATGCATAGATTCAATGAAATTCCAGTTCTAATCAAATCAAAATTTTCAGTAGAAATTGACAAGATGATATAAAAAATATATAGAAATGCATTGCATCTACAGGACTCTTGGAAATGAAGAACAAATTTGGGATGGTTACCCTACCTGACTTCAAGACTTTCTATAAAGCTACAGAATTCAAGGTAGTGTGATAATGGTATTATCAGAACAAAACATTCTAAGTGTGTGGAAATAGATGCCCATGGATACAAGTATCTGATGTTTAACAGAAGCCCAAACAATCCAATGGGAGATGGAAACTCTTTTCAACAAATAAGTTTAAACAACTCAGTATTCATATGGAAAGGAAATGAACCTTGACCTTTATCTCCCAATTTATTTTGGCATGGGTCATAGACTTAAAACTCTCTAGTCTTTAGAAGAAATCACAAAAGAATTTTTTTTTCACAACTTTGATTAGGCAAACGTTTCTTAGGATACAAAACTCTAAAATCATAAAAGGAATATTGATAAGCTAGACTAACCAAAATTATAATGTTATGCTCAACAATTTTGCTTGATGCCTTCTTCTATAAAAAAAAAGATATGGAATTATAGAGGCAAGATTAGGGGGAAATACTTTTAATACATATGTAACAAAAGTCCTGTACCAAAGGTGTATGAATAAAAAATTTAAAAAACAAAAAATTAAATCAGAGAAAAGATTTATACCTAAACATGATATATGAATGCTTCATAAATATACAAAAAAGTGCTCCCGTGATTAATGACCAGAAAAATGTGCAATGAGATGCCACTACTCACCCACAAGAATTATTCAAGCTCAAAAGACTAACAGCACCAAAGACTGGAAAGGATGTGGAGTAGATGAAACCCTCACACAATTCTGGTAGAAAGAAAAACAACCAAACAAACAAATAAAAAACCCCGAAAAACTGGTACAGCACAGTGGGGAAAGTTCTATCCATTTCTGCAAAACAAAACACACATTTACTCTGTGATGCAACACTTATATTTGTAGATTTGTCATATATCCACAAAAAGACTTGCAAAAGGATGTTTATCACAGTTTTATTTGTGATTGTGAAAAGCTGGAAAGACTCCAGTTGTTCATCCATGGGAGAAAAAGTAACAAATCAGCATATATTCATACAATGAAATATTTCTCAGTAATGAACAGGAACAAAGTGATAATTCATACAACAACATGGCTCATTTCAAAACCATTATGCTGAATGAAAAATATATTATTAAAAAGAAAAAATATTAAGTTATTTTAATTATTAGGTAAGCCTTACAATAAAGTAATCTATGGTGGAAAATTTAAGAATAGCAGTTGTATCTGTGGGCATATAATAGGACTGGTTATAGATATTGTTAAAAGGGGCAAGAATGAACTCTCTGATGTGGGTTATATTCTGTTTTTTGATAGGGGTCTGGGATACTCAGTTGTAATGCATCTGTCAAACTATTGAACAATGTAATTAAGGTTTGCATATGTTTTTGTACATAATTTTTAATGTGAAGAATGAAAATAAAAACAAACAAATATTGGTATGTGTTTATTTAATTATATGAATGCTGAAGTATTTAGGAAAGAGCATACAATATTTTCAAAATCTTTGCTAGGACAATAGTTCTTGGAACTGTGGGACTGGGGCCATCATCACTGGGCTTGTAGAACTGACAAGCTACCTGTAGTGTGAAATACCAGCCTGGGAAAGCTGCAGGCCCCAGCCTGTGATTGAACCTGAGAGATGCCACATGGGCTGAGCCCAGCAAAGCTGTGGGGCCCAGAGTACCCAAGGCTTTGGGGACCCCCCCACAAATACAGTGTGTCCTGGAGGTGGCATGTGGAGTGAAATGCTATCCTCTATCTTTAAACTTAATGTCTGCCATCTTGGGTTTGGGTCACTTTTGGGGTCCATTACCCCTTCTTTTGGCCAATTTCTTCCCTCTGGACTGGGAGCATCTATCCTGTGCCTGTCTCACCATTGCATTTTGAAAGTAGATAACTTGTTTAGATTTCACAGGCTCATAGCTGGACTTCAGAGTGCTCAACAAGTTAAAACTCCTGGGTCTATCAGGATGGAATAAATGCTTTTTTTTTTTTTAATGTGAGAAGGACATGAATTCTTGGTTCATGTGCTGGCCCCAGCATGGCAGAGTGAGGAGGTGGGGCCTAATGGGAGGTGTTTAGGTTGTGAGAACTCCATTCTCCTGAATGAGTTTATGCCATCTTGCAAGAGTGAACCTTCACTCTTCTGGACTGGATTAGTAGATGTGATCCAGGTTGACATGGAATGAGTCCACCCCTGGAGTTTTTGCCTCTTTTGTACTTGCCCACTTGCCTTTCTTCTTTTCACCATGGGTTGAAGTAGTGCAAGATCCTCACCAGATCTTGAATCTCTCAGCCTTCAGAAGAGCCATGAGCCAAAACAAACCTCATGTCCTTGTCACCCAGTCTCAGAAATTCTGTTATAGAAATGGAAAACAGACAGACAGACATATTTCTAGAATCAGTGCTGTGGTATGTGACCTTTCCTAAAACATAAGACATAGGCCTGGACCATTCCCTCCCTTATATTCCTGAGATTCTGATGAATTCCCCCAAACCTGTAGGAAAGTAAGCTATATTATAATATTGCCATAGCTAAGAATTGTGACAAGCATTAATTTTGCTCAGGATTGGTGGCTTTCTATGGGAAATTCCTCATTGTAATTTGTTTTTGTTTTTTGGTTTTTTTTGGTACTGGGGTACTCGACCACTGAGCCACATCCCCAGCCCTATTTTGTGTTTTATGTAGAGACAGAGTCTCACTGAGTTGCTTAGCACCTTGCTGTTGCTGAAGCTGGCTTTGAACTCAAGATTCTCCTGTCTCAGCCTCCCAAAGAGCTGGGATTACAGGCGTGTGCCACCACGCCCAGCTCTCTCATTGTAATTTGTAACATCATGCTTTGCTCCTTCACTCAATACCTGCTTATCCCTCAGACCTCATAACAAGAAAGGGCTTCTCGAATCTGTACCAAGAACCTGTTGCTTGCTGTCCCCTGGGTAGCCTTTGCTCATCATAATAATCATCTCAATTTAATATTTTTTAAAAAGCTTTTGCTCTCTGATAGATGATCAGTTCCATGAGGGCAGAGACCACAACCATCGTGTGGACTGTATCTTTAGCATCTTTCCAGGTGCTTGGCACACACATAGTAGATGTTAGATAGAAAATTGCTGGATGAATGATCCAGAGTGAGTGTTGTTATCAGGACCACTTTGAAACTTCTCTAATTTAAGATCAAAAAAGTCAAATCACAGAAAATGTCAGGACTCTCATTTTATTAGGCATTAATTGCTAACAACAATTATAAACCCCAGCATGTTGTGATGCTGCAGTTGAGAGTCCTGAATAGATAACAGTGCTGGGGGAACCAGCTGAAAGCAGTAATTCCACATTGGTTGGAGAGCTCCAGTCTCTGATGACTACCAGAAGAGGAAGCCCAGCATTCCCCACCTGGCCACTGTGCCCTCCAACAAAGATCTTAGGAAATGGCTTACTAAAAGGTTGCAATGAAGTGAGTAGCATATCTCTGTATTACCTATGGATACAGGAACCTTTTCAAAGCCCTGCTTCTTGCCTCTTTATTGTTGACCAGGGTAGGGATTCTCAGTCCTAATTGCATGTTGGAATAACCTGAGGTGCTTGAAAAGAATATTAATGTTTGGGTTCCACCCCCACAGATTCTGAAGAGATTTTCTGGGATGAAACTTGGGCTTTGGGATTTTTTAATGCTCCCCAGATATTTCCAATGTGCATGCATAGAAGAGAATCCTCTCCCGAGATGATGGCAATTCTAGGTCCCTGTTCCAGTTGTATTTTGATGTCTGTCCTGCTGTCTTTACCCTGAGGCTGCTTCCCTAATTATCTAGCCCTGCCTGGTCTTTAGCCCTGTGGGCTGCTTCTGGTACTCCAGCGACCCACTAACAAGCCTGACCTCATTTCCGGGCTCTTCTTTCTCAAGACCCAGTTTTAGCCAATGGGCACCCATAGTCTCAGAGGAGCAGAGAGATGAAGGAATATTTCCGCTTTTTAATTTAAGACCACCAAGTTTTCTGCTATTTTTTCTCAGCAACAGGATGTCCTAGTCAACCTTCAGTTTGGAGACATTCAGACACCCCAACTTAAATCACATTTCCAGGACTAAGCATTGTTTTAATTAAAAAATATACAACCTGAGCCTGAAAGAAGAATATTCAGGACAGGAAGGGAATATAGGCTACAAAGCTCCAACTAAACCCCTTAGATTTTCTCTGCCCTTGGGGCAGCTTACTGATGTTTTCTGCCGTTCTAATGTCAGCATGGTGGGCTCTTAGTTGAATACTTGTACCTGAGAATGCAACAGATTCAGGACCAAGTCATCTCAAAGATTTAACCAAGGCTTGGAGACTCCAAAAAAGAAATTGCATACATTGCTATGCAACTGCTTTATGACGTACATTTATTTTTATTTTTCGGGGACACGTGCAGGCTGCAAGACTTTGGAAAAGAGATGGTAGCTCAGGAGTTTTATTCTTTTCTTTTTTGTCTACCTGGTTCCCAGTGTGTATTCAGTTCTGTTCTCCTCTTCTGTTATTTCCTTCGCTATTGGTCAGGCATTTAGTTTGGAGAAAGGCTCTTCACGTCCAGCCCTCTTGCCTCATCATCTTGGTCACTTCCGGTCTCTACTAGCTATAGAGACATGTGCAGTAGGCATGTGTCCTTCCCTGCAGGAAGGAGGAGAGCCAAAAATCTTCAGCTAAAACAGTCATCCATTAAGGCCAGTGTTAGGGATCACACAGAATCATCATTAGGACCTGCTCCCTGCTGGCCTCCTAGCACCAGAGAGGGTCCAATGTGGGTTTTTTTTTTCCCCCCAAATCACAGGCATAGATAATGGGCAATAAGCAGGAATGTGCTGGCCATTGTATCTATGGGCCATGCCAGATGTCAGCTCAGGAACATCTGGGAGCTGACTCAGTTTCCACAGGACTTCTGCCTTTGGTTCACAAATGATCTTCACATATTTCCCTCCAAAGCAGTGGGTAACTGGGAACTAGCACTGCAGGTTTGAAGGGGGATGAACTTAACCTACAAGTGATGGAATTTTTTAAGTGCTAAGGGAAAGGAGTTTCAAACAAGATTCATGTTTGAAGCATTATCATGACACATTTTGATCATTGTGAAGGAACAAGATTTTGTTGATTTGGTTTTGAGTCCTCTCTATATTCTTCACTCTTCACTCCCAGCCTTTCAGTTTTTCTTCTTTTCTTTATTTACAAAATGGTATTGAGAAAACTGGATATCTAGTCTCTTTCTTTTCTAGATGAAGGTCACTTTTCCTTGGTTATTGGCTCTCTTTGTTTCCACTAGGAAAACTTTTGCTCAAAATCAGTCTCCTGTCAGCCATGAATAGAGGCAGTTGCCCACTAGGAGCACTTATTTTTTAAGTTTTGACCTTCCTAGAATGAAAATCTTTGCCCTGAGAGAGGCATTTCAGCTTTAGCTAACAGACCGGTGGAGAGATTTGGAAGAGAGATGCTCAAGGTTTCATGAATTTCCCTCAGTGTCCTGCTTCATGCATTGTTTTATGAGAGTCTTGGCTACAATATTTATGTCCTTCAACAAAGGTATTGTTTTCCTACGATGATAAAGGGAAAAAGTTTGTAAGCTTTGGCATAAAAATTGTAAGCAAAACTTTTAAACTTATTTCTTATGTATGTATTTTGAATGGTTACTGGGGTCTATCTCAGTAGGGATTGCCATTGTGCCTCATTGCAGACTCAACGTCCAAAGGGTTTCTCATTTACCCCATATAAACAAGATAGAAAGTTCGGGAACTCCCAAGTATTTCCTGCCTGTCTAAATATCTTTGTTAGTTGAAATGTTAGTACTTTCAAGTAATACTGTCTGTCAACATAATTTGGATCCAAAGTTGGCTCTGTACTTTCTGACTATAAAACTATGAATTATTTTCTTAACACCTCAAATTCTTTTTCCCTCATCTATTAACTGGAAAGACCATAGTACCTGAATCATGACAGCGTTGGAGAATTAACTAAAATAATTTTTACCTGTTAATGCTAATTTTCTTCTTTCCTCCTCCTTAATCATTTTTTTCATGTGTAATTTTTTTCTCTACTGTTCATTTACTCTGCAAATTCTGAAGGAGATGCCCTCCTTTCAATGTCCTCTGACCTTATTACAAAAGCTACCAGACCTTTGTTGTCCTGCACAAGAGAGATTATGAAATAATCTACCCCTTTGTGTTACAGAAACAGCTTACAGCCACAAATCACCATTTCCCATGTGGCTTAGATCAGATCCACAGTGCTCCTTTGTGTGTTAGAAATACCTATAAGGAGGCTGGAAACAGTCTCTTAAAGAGTTAAATTATTTTGTTTCAAACATCAATCAGAGCACTATGCCGAGTAAACAAACTCTCATTACCATTCCCTTTTGCAGACTGAGCCTGGGCTCTCCTGGAGCCTGAGCCAACCCCTCCCCACCCCAAACAGCTTCACTGGGACAAACTGCTGGACCGCAGGTGAAACATTCTATGTTCGGGCCATACCTCACCATGAAAAAATAGACATGTAGAATAACAGAAGGAGAGTCAAATAGCACCCACAGAACATAAATGATGTTTTCTTTAGGTTTTTAGGACGTGGGCAGAAATATAAATATAAAGATACTTGGAACTATCCTTTGTGCACCTTTACTGATTTCTTTGTACACACTTTTATAAACTACTTCATCTGATATCAAGTTATGAGAGTATTTTCCAAGAAAGAGTACCCTTGATGTTGCCCATTGCTCCATTAATCCAAGATAAATCAGCCTCACTTATGAGGATTTGAGTAGAAGATGGTGGTTTTCTACTTTTATAGAGCTTGAATCATTCAGGGTCCTCCATAAGTCACAGATGCTTGTGTCCCACCTCCTGATTTTTCTGTAGTCTGAGTATGGTTTGAGCAAAGAGGAATTTTTATAAGCCCTTATACATTTGGTTGTCAAGTAAATAGGTCCTGACTCCCCTGAGGTGTAACTGCATGGCCACATAACCTCAGACCCATAACATGTGCATGGGATAGGGTGATCCCTCAAGTCAGCGGGACAATGCACTGCAATTAAGAAATAATTAAGGAAAGGACACTTGCTTTTCCTTCCAGTTTAACCACTCTTCAAATTTTTCCTGTATCCAGTAGGCAGAGGGGCAGGAAATGCTGCCATCTTATCTACATCTCAAACATTTCTCTACAAACTTTCTCAAACACTGTATCCATGTTTCCCAAATTTTAGCATTTCAGAATAATCACCTGTAGGCTAATAAAGGATTGAGGGGCTCAGGGTCTCTACATAGGTAAGGGACTAGGCTCTGCATTTACCCCAAGTGTCCCAGGTGATTCTGATACCAATGTTTGAGAATCAGTGTACTAAGGTATTTTCTTGAGAACTTTAATTAGTACCAGTCTTCAGGAGGTAATTTTTAAATAATATTCATGCATACTTGTCTGTGACTCAAGCTCAATTTTGTGTAGTAGAAATATCTTGAGCTATTTTCCTTGATTTTTTCACCCTTTTGGGATGTGTTATATATACCAGACACTAAGCACAATCTAAAGCATAACCATATAGACTAATATTTCATAAGCACCTGAGACTTTAATTACATTATTTACTCTAACCTAAAAGTATAGAGATGTTCTGATTGTCTATTGTGTAGCAAAATACTCCAAAATTTAGTGACAGAAATCAACAACCATTTTATTGTTCATACAGATCCTGTGGATCATGAAATTGGAGTGCAGAGCAGGAATGGTTTGTTACTACTCCACTATGTCTGGGACCTCTGTATGTGGACTGAAAACCTCAAATGTGTGAAATGACAATGGGTTGACATCGTTTAGAGTTTTTTTTCACTCATTATTCTGAGCCTGCTTGTGAGGTAGGCTTCCTCACAGCATGGCAGCCCCAGGGTAATTGATCATCTTATATAGTAGATCAGAGATATGAAAGCAAGTGTTTTAGTAAACAAGGCACAGCTCCGTGGCCTTTTATGACATAGCCTTTGGAATCATGCAGCATTGGCTCTTCCGTTCATTTCATCTACTACTGGTTAAAACAATCAGACCTTTATCTCTTCGTGGAAGGAGTGCCAAAGTGGATTTAAAAGCCTCCACAGAGGAAAAACAATTTGTCATGTGTAACCTGGATGAATATTGGCTGAACTCCAGTACAGGACTCTCTTACTTGTTTGATAAATGAATAACCTCTCTTACTATAAATAAAACTAAAGCCTCACATTTGATTTATTTCCAACTTATACAGTATTATTAGCATTGTTCAGTTGAATTTTATTTTTAAGATTTAACATGGATTCAAGGCTTGCTTATAAGTTATTCCAATGGGTCATAATAATTTTTTTCCTGATTACCTTTCTGCTATTTGAATGCTCTGTTGCATGAGCCCTTATCTTATTAGATAATTCCATCTTATTAGCTGCCCCAATATGCTACAAACAGCAAATGATCCCAGGCTCAGCCTATTTTCTTACCCCAAGATCCAGTACCACCAACTCTTGAGGCACCTGTTCATTCTTTTAGGGAAAGAGTATAAAAATTGAACACAGACTGCAGGGGCTATAATCCAAATGGCTTTTGGTAACATAGTCATTGGATCGTATAAGAAGGTGATCATATTGTTGCCATAATTTGTAGCAAATAAGTGGCAAATTCAGTTACTGGCGTTTTGGTGTATCCAGGGAAGTCTATGATGGCTGACACAGCCCCGGTTAGTGTAAAGTCAGAAAAGGCAGTTTATATCATGACCCTGGAGTTTGGCTGGGATGATATCAGGCCTACTGACAGTTCCAGAGTAAAAGTCTTTCAAAGCCCTAGTGCATGCCAATAATTTCAACTTCCACTTTTATCTTTCTCAAACATAAAAGCTTCTCAGTCAATTATTTGGTAATGCCAATTTATCTAAACTGCTAGTTTTTATTCTCCCTTCTCTTATATACAGTGAATTTCTATCAGAATCAGAACATCATGCTCCATATTGTCACAGTAAAAATATCCACGTTAAGGTACATTTGCTGAAAACAAAATTATGAAGCCCAATCTCCTGTCAGTTAAATAGAAGACTCATTGCTCGAAACCTAGCACATGTTGGTTCTATCAGGTAGTGGAATTGACATACAGCTGGAGGGACTCTGGAACCAAATTAACTGGCTCAAGTCTAGCAGTCACTTTTTCTTGTCTGATATTGAGAATTTTCTTAATCCATTTGTATCTCAGTTTCTTAATGTATATAATGGAGTTAATAATAGCACTTAGCTTTAAATATTATGTACTTTAGAATAAGCAGGCATAAGTGGGCAAAAGTTTTAAGGGTTTTATGTAAAATTCCGTTCACCTGGCTAGTGAAGAATGGAAGTAAATTTCCAATGGAGATATACACAATATCAAAACTCAGATTATTTCTGGGAACATTGTTGAAAACATTATGTGGGAGGTTAGGAAGTCTGGGTACTATTATGAGCACCTTAATAACTGTAATTTTTTGAAATGATTTAATCTCTCATACTGTTTATGAAAATAGACGTAGTATTATTGCCCTG
Source organism: Geosciurus inauris (assembly GCA_004024805.1). Taxonomy (NCBI): domain Eukaryota; kingdom Metazoa; phylum Chordata; class Mammalia; order Rodentia; family Sciuridae; genus Geosciurus; species Geosciurus inauris. Next base: position 4,872 of record PVHX01022092.1, on the reverse strand, counting down.
TCTGTTCTAGAGTTTATGTGAGAATTAAATGTGCTAAATAATGTGAAAGTGCTAGGAAAGCATCAAAGTGCAAGACAATTGAATGATCTGATTAAAGGAAACAGAAGATTTCATGGTCATTGTCATCATCACCATCGATACCTCAGGCAGCAGATTGAAGCATCTCAAGAGTAAGTAGAAATAATGTGTGAACCTTGTGCCAACCATGCTCCACAGTTTTCTTTGGGGAGTTGAAATATGGGGAAAATACAGTATGACATAGAGAAAGTTGAGAAAGGAATTATGTGGATGGTGGACACGGACACTTTTGAAAGAAATAGATACCATGGCGCTAGAATGTCATTTGCCTATAATTTGGGTGAAATGAGTTTTTCTCCACGGCTGACTTCTGAATATCTACGAGTTAAAACTTCAAGTGAAAGAATAATAATTTTATTTTGTGGAAGTAACATAAAAATGGAATGTGTTTTAAGAAGCAACACATGCTGAAAATTAATTTGAGCTGCTTGGAACATTTTGAGAAATTAGAAATTTATAAACACAGAACAAATTCATGTATCTGTTGTAGTTAAAGACCATATGTTGCCTGGGTAAGAATTAATTAATCTCGTGATTTTTCAGTGATTTGCTCATAATGGGGCTTGAATCATTAACCATTTGTGACCATCTAGATTCTCGTGGCCTCAAGTTGCTCATAAACATGGTTTCGAAGAGAGTAAGTCAAATAATACACATGTATTTAGCCTCCATTTTAAAATGTTCAGGACGTGGAAAGGTGTTTTATGCTTTTATAATCATATTGTGACACAGGGCCCTGTTTATCCTGTTTATGTTGAAGTTGTATTATCTGGTATTTAGCATGCTTCAAGCTCTGGAACAGAGAGTTTGGGCAGAAAGCAGAATGGCCCTTTCACAGACATGAAATATTGCTGGTCATACAATCATGATGCTAACATATTAATAAAAGATACATATAGAAAGGTGTATTATTTTCTAATTCATAAATCTGTTTTCTTGAGGGGGGATCACACAAATGAGACAGATGGCAAATGAAGTCTAATGTGGTCCAGAATGTAGAAGAGAAAGAGAATGTAATTGTGTTTTAGAGATAGATTATCCACTTTTCCTCTGAAGAAACCTTTGCCAAGAAAATTTCAGTGTACAAACAATTTATCATTTAAGGATTTAAAAGATAGAAACCATCGCAGCTGCATTTTATTTGACTACATAAGAAATGGCAACTGGGTCTAATCATAACTTTAAATACATGGACAAGAGGAAGACCAGGACACAGGGACTTTCAGTTCTGATGGTATGAAGAGTGCAATAACAGGGTCATCATGTGTCTTTCTATGAGCATCACTGTCTCCCTGGCCTCAGGGCTGAGGGGCCTTTGACATGGAACTCCATGATTGACAGAGAACTGTTTATTATAATGACTCACAGGAGAAACTGTCAAAAATGGAGCTTCTGGATGGAGATAGCTCAATACTTCCTTCAAACTGTTCAGATGTTTGCAATGATTGGCAACGTCCTTCAGTGCCCTTGAGCTGGTATTCTAATCACTTTACTTCTTATCCTTCAAATTTTACTTCTGCCAAATAGACAGAATGGTAAATAATAATCATTCTTTTACACAAGTGGAAGCAAATGCTACTTTCTGAATCTTATGAGTTAGGAGAAAGGGAAAAAAAGATGTTAGCTAATAGAATAGTTATGAGAAGACATATTTGTCATTTTATTGTAATTTTTCACATGTGTAGCATATTTAGAAGACCTCTCTCACTGAAGGGTTGCTCAAAGAAAGAATTAACCCCTACAGCCATGCTCAAGAAAAGTCAGGGCTACAATGGGTTCGTGAATTCATTTGCAAACTGTATCAGACATTAAAATACTAACACATATATTCATGCAATAATCACAGATTCTACAATCAGAACCAATATTCTGCTAAGATCTTTATATATAGTACTTTATTTTAATCCAAACAACTCTAGGAGGTAGGTATTATTAGGAGGAAATCAATGACCAGAGAGATTAAATAATGCATTCAAGGACATGTAAATGGTAAGCAGAAAGTCAAGATTCAAGCCAATTTTGTCTGACATTAAAGTTCACATAACGGGCAAGGCCCTGTGATGACAGAATGTTTGCAGAATTGCTCCCTTCTCAGTTTCTTGCCCTTCTCTTTTCTCGTTCTGTGTGGTCCATTGAACCGCAAGTTTAGTGACATGAGGTACAATCTGTCATATTTTTATGACATAATGGGTCCTGGTTGTATTTGTTGAATGAATGAAGAATGAGCAGATAGCATGGCTTCATTGATGACTTTGAATCAAAGAGTATTTTGGAAAAGCTGTTCTTGATACGGAGAAGACTCAGGAATTCTTTAGGCAACAAATTTCATATATATTTTTCTTTTATATATGCACAAGAATACTAGATACTAAACTTCCATGTCTGCATAAATATAAGAGTTCTTTTAACTAGTATAAAAATTCCTGAGTCACAAGAATGTTTTTGTGGTTTAATTAACAGTGTTTCTTATTTCTTAGTGGTGTGATGATGTCTCTTCTAATTGATTTGTTCTTAGATTCTATGAATTATTGCCCACACAGTAGCTAAGATGATTTTTTTTGTTTTTTAATTTAAATCAATTTTTCTCTTTCTCTGCTCATCTTCCCTATGTAGCTTCTCATTTCACTTTAAGTATGTTCTGAGGAAGGTTTACATGGTCCAATGTGATCTGCTGGCTCTCTGATCTCACCTTCTATGTGAGCCCCAAACTGGCTTCTCCCCAGTGTTATTGGTGTTCTTCAAGTTTTTTGCCCGGCATGTCAGACATGTTCTTGCTTCAGAACCTCTTCCCTTGCTATTCTCTTGACCTGGAATTGCTTTCCTCAGAGCTGTTCTCAGGACTCTTACTACTCTTATTTTTGTTCAAGTGTCACTTTTCAAAGTCCTTCCCCAATCACTGTCTCATCCCTCCACCCATCACTCTCTTCTCACACTGCTCTGTTATTCTCTACAGGACTCTATTCCATGACCTTTTGTGATATATTAGCTTGCATATTGTGTGCCCCTGGCTGCCTCTCCTGTCCTGCCACTGGAATGCAAACTCTGTCAGAGCAGAGACTGTTTTGTTCACTGCTATGCCTCTAGCATTTAGAATAATATTCATTGCAGAAGGTTCTAAATAGGCCCTTGTTGAATGAGTAGGGAATGGCTGAACAAATGGATGGAGAGGGAGCTCCAAGGCCAACACAGGTCTTTTTTTTAATTTTTAAAATTGTTTTAATTTTTTGGTACCGGGGATTGTACTCAGGGGTACTCGACCACTGAGCCACATCCCCAGCCCTATTTTGTGTTTTATGTAGACAGGGTCTCGCTGAGTTGCTTAGAGCCTCGCCATTGCTGAGGCTGGCTTTGAACTTGGGATTCTTCAGTCTCAGCCTCCCAAAATGCTGGGATTACAGGCGTGTGCCACTACGCCCGGCTCCAACACAGGTCTTATGGGACTGGGTGATACAAAGCTGTATGACTGCATGCCACTTATTGTTGGAGGAGAATATCATTTAGAATGCCAGTGGGTGAACATATAAAAAACACATACCTTGTACCTAAGAGAGAATTCTCAGGGTCAAATTTCAGAAATCCAAATTCATTATTTGCTTCAATGGGAATGAACAACAGGAAATGAAGTGAAAATTACCAGGAATTGCAGATTCAGCTGCATAGTTAGTAAGCTAAACTGATACGATAATAGAGAATGAATGAGGATCTCCCGCTTGTATTTCTCCGGCACTGGCTTGGTTGGGGGATAGTGATTCTCTGCCCTGCTATCTTAATTAGTGTAAAGAACACTGCAATTTTTATTCCAAACCTATTCTCTCCTTTGGTCCCCAGTCCTCCTCACTCTCAGCTGCAAGCACAGAGTTCTAGTATTTTCAGACATTCTTGGCAGTTCTGTGTGGCAGGGGACTTTGGCTAATACGTCTCAGCTTCAAACCAGTCTCTTATATTCAGTTTTTGATGTCAGGGCTAGGATTCACCCAACCCTGTTTTTGTTTGGTCAGTGACTCCTTGTAGACTCTGCTTCTAGGGGAAGCAGAGGGAGGACACTAATGCCTGATGGAAGAGAGAGAAGGGACTTGTTCTCTTGTGTGTTTCTTTTTCATCTCAGCCATACCTCAACAGTGGGCGTTCCTTGTGGCAATGGCATAAGTTTTGTAGCAGTAGCTATCCAGTTCACCTTTAGAACAAGCTTCAAGGTATCCCTTAGGCATGGTAGCACTGGCCAGAGTGGCCAGATTCCCCTGCTTGGTGGCCTGAATGCAGTCCCACAGGCTGCAAGCCCTGAAGCTGTATCATCACATTTGCACAATCAGGCAGGCTATGCCCTCTGCTTAAAGGTCTCCATTCCAGTTCCTCAGGACACCATCCTAACTGCCAAAATTGTAATTATCCCAGTTCCTTCTCCTAATCCTCCTAACCCTATAGGTAGTTGTTGCTTCCTATATATACAAACTCTGTAATACTTTAGTGTCTTGTGTTTCCATTTTCAATTCTCTAATACCCGTTGAACTATTGTTCACATTCAGTTCTCCCCGTGAAAATAATTGGTGTCATCTCTGTGTCCTGACCAGCTATAGAATGAGCCAAATTGAGAGGAACAATAACAATGAGAAATAGGGTTTTCCAGTTTCACCTTTCAAGTTGACATCTGAACCACTGCTCCCAAACAAGACCTGCCCTCTGATACTACTCAAATACTCTAAATAATGTTGCGGGTGGGGGGACACAAACTTTGAAGTGAAAGGTTAGAGAAAACTTGTTATTAAATAAATGATATTGAACTATGAAAACCACAAA
>PVHX01022091.1:0-28380 GCA_004024805.1 Geosciurus inauris | reverse complement strand
GCCAATAGCTACCAATCAGTGCAGACCTCGGACAGACTCCCCACTTCTCTGCCTGCCCTTGAGTCTCTGCCAGACACAGTGACAGAAGGTGACTCCCTTGCTAGAACAAGCCTAGAATAAATAGACTTTGCTTTCCTTTTGTGGTTGGTTTTCATTTATTTCCACACACAGAAGCCTAGAATTGAGCCAGTTGGTCTATCATGGAGGTCCCTAAGGCAGGGAAGCAACCATGCAGGCTTAGAAACAGGATGAGAAATTAGAGTGTGCTGCAATTGGCTATTGTTTGGGGGACACTGAGTCACCCAGAGAGAACCGTCAGCTCTGGCTAAGGGAGAGGAACTAGAACAAATATTCTCTTAGCTGTGAAGTTTAACTGGAAACTCCAATGGGCATGTCAACAAGCAGGAGGCCTAGAGTCACTGTCCCAGTTACTAGGACCCTATGCTGTCATTTTCCCATCTGCCAAGAAGATACCTAAGTTGCATTCTTTTGCCTATAAACCCAGGTACCATCTTGGAGAGGAGATGCAAAGAATGGAAGTGTGAAAGATATAATTGAGTGATTGGGCCTTTTCACTTGAACAGACTGAGCGTTTGCTAAAGGGGCTGTTGAAATTACTGCACCAGTGGCTTTATTGCTATTTACCCATAATGTGCCCACCCAGAAGAGCAGATCAGGAAAAATATTAAAGTCACGCTCCTTCTGGGTATTGAAGTTGTAGTCAAACAACTTTTGGATCCTCATAAGAACTGAAACTAACCTATTTCCCTTTTCTTGCATTAAACCATTCTGGGCTGAAGCTTGCTTTCCTGGTTTTCAGCTGAGCAAGGCTGGGACCAGGCAAAAATAACCTACTGATTTGCTCCAATAAATATTTGCCCCTGGAAAATTAGACTGTGGGATTCCTGAAATATCTCACTTATCAGGACTAACAGGTCAATCCCAACCTGTCCCCTGCTATGCAAGACCCATCAACAATTTACCCAGCCCGGCTCTAAAACCTTAAATAACCTTCCTTTGACTTCTCTATCCTGAGATGCCACTGGACTCTGGAGCAAGCCAATGTTCTCCCTTATTTCAATAAGTCCAAAAACCTAACTCAGCTTAACCAACAGTATTTTTCTGGCCCTGGATTTGGATACTCCAGAGCCAATACCCATCACACTTTAAATTGTGTGGTCTGGCTGTGGAACTCTAGGAGAAACAGACACAGGCCATGAGTTAGGCACAGAAACAGGAAATGGGTGAGTTCTTTTGGAACAAATGTAGCAACAATTCAGGACACTAAAGGCTAGAAGTATGTACACAGGAAAAGCTAAAAATGGGATCAAAGAAGGACACACACAGGTAGATTCTGTACCTGGAGAAGGCCAAGCACACCACTTTTGTTTTCAAATGTTCCCTGAATCAATTAAAATGAAAAAGCAAGACTTCATTTAGGAATAAAGAGTATTAAAAAGACCATTTCAAATACCTGTGTAAATGGACACATTAGTAAAATCAGCAGTTGGGAACACATAAATGAAGGGACTTTTTTTTCATACCTTGAATTAAATGGACTCAATATTTAGAAGAGGAAGAAGAAAATGGAGGAAGAAAAGGAGGAGGAAGAAGCAGAAAAGGAAAAGGTCCATGGACTATGGAAGAAGCTGGAGGAGGACACATGTCTAGTGCATCCAAGCTTAATATGTTCCTTTTGCATTTCCACTTCGTCACTGCCTGTGGCTCCAGGTTGTGCTGTGAAGGAGGAGCTGACGGAGGAGCCTGAGTCATCCTCCATGTTATACATGTTAGCAATTTGGTTGTACCTGGGCACCAAGAACTAATTCCTGTTCCCGAAGTCTGTAAATCTAATTCGTGTGGTCCCCAACACCGAACGCTTCATGTTGTGTCCTGGGCTGTCCCTGAGAACTTGGCGTGCACTTGCTTCTGTGGTTAGCCCCACGTGAGTGTCACCTGAGTCTTGGGAGCAGCTGAGACTTTTTCTCAGCTCCACCTCAGTTGAGCTGTCATCCCTCAGCTGTCAGCTCTGATTGCACCACCCTGGATCTGTGGGCTGCCACTGATTCATGCCAGTGCCCCTGAAGGACCTCAGCCTGTGCACCACCTGGCACCTCTTGCTCTCTCTCTACCTGATGCCCACCTACTCAGGAGGCCTGGAGCAACCAAACTTCCCACAGTGACCCAGAGGAGAGGAATCTGATTGCTTTTGTGGCAGACGCCATTCTGGTTCTGTTCTGTTTTGCTTCTTGTATTGCTACCGACTAGAGCAGAGGGTCACTGTCTGTCCCTGACCATCTGCTCTCCACACGTCTCTTTGCCTACGTCGACCTCCCAACCCTGTGTCCCTCCATATACCATCATGGCAGCACCCTCATCATAGCAAAACTTGTGAAAGAAGATTGTATCATATGGGGAAAGAGAGAATTTTTATGGATGGCAAATGTTTTACTCCAAGTACTTGAAAATAAGAAAATATTTTTTAAAAGAAAAGAAAACATTGCACTTATTTTGTGTAACTCCCTAGAGCTGGAACAGTTGCTGGAAATAACAGGACAGGATCTCCTGGCCATAAGGAAGGCTTCTCTGACATTAGTCATATTAACATTAACAAATCTACCTGTAATGTTTCTAGATGTGGCTGCCGATTAGGTAGATGTGTTCTCTTTGTGAAAGTTGATTAGAGCTCTGGCCTTTCCTCTTTTCTGAATATATATTATTTCTCAGTAAAAAGTTCAACAAATGAACAGATGGACAGACCCACCCCTTCATGCTTGAGTGTCCTGTAGAAGTAGAGACACGGTGACACCTTACTGGGGCAACCGCAGGAGACTGAGCCCCAGGATGGAGAGCTGGAGAACACTTTCCTGAGGCACCGTGATGCTATTTTCTGCTTCTTTCTAAGATAAGGAACGAGCAGGGTGTGCAGGTTCCTGCCACCAAAGTCAATTTTTAAGAAATAGTAAAAGCAAGTGGGGAAGATGAAGTCCAGGAACAGGGACCCAGAACAATCCCGGAAAAGCTAGGAACACCGCTGGGGTGACAGAAGCTCATCTTCATCTGGCACATAGATGGGACCTAGTTGATAGAGCCTTGGTGCTGGGGAAAGGATCAGAGAGGGCATCAGAAGGGGAGGTTGGCAGAAAGCTTCCAAAACTCTGTTCTGATCTCCCTGCACCCCACCACCTCTGAGTTGCCTGAGGACCATCCTTAACTAGCCTCTCAGCCCAGGAGGTGACTGCAATGGCTCAGTGCTGGAGTCCCATTGACCATGGACTTGGAAGTGGGTGCAGAGCAAAGGGCAGGAAAAGCCCTGAAGGGAGATCCAGCGGGGGCAAGCAGGGTTGTCAGGACCTCCTTCCTCCTCGCCCACCCACAGCCCCTCAGGCTAATTTACTGGAGGCCTAGGGTTAAACCTGCCCTGAGGTTTCCAGTGCAGTGATGGCCAGAATGAGGAGGGCTGAACTCGCTCCCGGAAACTCCTACACTCCCTTCTGCTTAAACTTACTGCAGGCCTGGGATCCTGGCTAACACGCAGCCACAGGACACGTAGCTGGCATTCCCAGGGGACCACTGGCTTACCTGAGCACAAACAGATCCCTGGCTCCTCACCCTTCTGCAAAGGGCTGCAGGTTTGCCACATACCACTCGGAGCAGAGGTCTACTTGAGTGTCACTCCTGGGGGGGGGGGTCTACCTTCCGGGAAATGTGACATCAGGGGATCCCACCACTGTGTGAAGAACGCCAACTCAGATAGTTCTAGGTCAGTCACTCTACGTGGCCTCTCGATGGTCAGCACGAGACATGTGAGGCTGCTCCCAGCATGACGTGGCATTCTGTTTCACAGGGAACTTTGCTATACACGCAAGTAGGAGTACCTGCTAAAATAATGAGTGAATAAGACATAAACCCAAAGCACAGTTGTGTGTTTCCGTGATCAACTGTTATGTGCTGTAGGGAACAGCAAGGCCTTGCTATGAATGGCAGCCTAGTAGGTATGTCCACACCAGCATCACCACACACACAAGGGAAACTGCAGGGCTACGATGTCACTAGGCCACAGGAGTTTTTCAGTTCCCTTATCACCTTGTGGAACAGTTATCATATACACAGCCCGTCTTTATCCCAAACTTTGCATTATGTTTTGAATTAGGAGAGTTGAGATTTAAACTCATCCTGATAAATTGGAGTGAAGAAGAAGGAGAGGTCTTCTCAATACAAAATATTGTGAAGAAAAATTGAAAGGTGCAGCCCCAGATGTGAAATTTGTGTGGATTTCGGTGTGCTGATGTACCAAGTGCTCCACACATTACCCATTGATTTTACTCATGTAGCATGAGACGGACCCATTTTACAGATGAGGACATTGAGGAATGGAAAAGTGAGTGACCTTGGCTGTAATGACGGGCAGTCCATGGACTCAAGCCCAAGCAGGTCAATCGCAGAGTCCAGCCACTGATCACTACACCAGCTCTTACCCTTGACGAAAGGTTGTACCTGAATGTGAAAACCCTAAACCGGGTATGGCTAAGTGGTAGACTTATGGAGTTGGGACATTGGAAGTCCTGCTGAAGGCACAAGGAATGTGTAAAAGGAGAGAAAATAGAAAAATGAAGCAAGGAAGCTTGGAGGATAAAGTAGGAGGGCCAACGTTCAGATCATAACTGACTGGAGAAAGAGGATTTGCTACCATCGATCCTAAGTTAAATCATTAAGGAATGTTCTGGTCCTGCTCCTGAGCTGAGTGGGTGGGCGGGTTTCAGCACCTGCACCTTGACCTTCACCCCTCCTGCCAGTGACCAGGAATTTGTCAAGGAAATCACGAAACTGGAAGTCACTATCCCTGCTGGCTCTCACCTGTGAGCCAGGTAAATAAGCAGTTCCAGGCTTTGGGTTTTGTAGGTAGGGAGCATAGTGGACAGAAAGCAGTCACATGGAGGTTGGGAAAACAGGAGGCAAATGGTCTCCTCCAAGGACATTGTGTCTAAAAGCAAAAACCTTCTCCTAGATTGAGGTTGCAGAACCCCAGCCCATGAGCCAAGTCCACCTGCTACCCGCTTTTGTGCACCATCTTTTACTGGAGCACAGACAAGCCTCTTGGTTTGCCTGCTGACCAGAGCACTGGCAGAGCTGAGGAGTTGTGACAGACACTGGATGGCCCTTGGAGTGCAAATTATTTACTTTCCAGCCCTTTGCAGAAAGAGTTTGCCTACCCCTGACCTGAATGAATGCTTCTCAGCCAATATTTGTCAGGACACCCTGCTTCTCCCTCCATCCCTTACCCCACCACACCCACTCAGAAGGCTGACTCTCTCTGGTCCCCTGTCCACTGCCACCTGCTCAGTAATTAGAGTTTGCAGCTCACCTGTGGGCTCCCAGTGGCTGCGTAGCTCCTGAGTTTGCACCTGAGCAATTGGAAGGGCCATTTCACGTTCCTGTGTCTCGAGGTGTTAGTCACTTGTTGAGTCAAGGGGAGCTGAGCTCCCACAGTGGTTAGAGGGAAGGAGCAACATGCCCGAAGCCAGAGCTTCGCTCCCTCTACCTGGGCAGCACCCCACCCCCACCCCGTTCACTTCATTTGCACAAAGAATAGAGAGAGGACTTGACATACTGCTCAAGAAAAATATGAACAATAGCTGGAGCTGGGCTATAGGGAGAGAAGGGGACTCCCTCCTGGATAGGCTCTTCCACTGCAGTTGAATCTTTCACCTCTGACTCCATCTGCCTTTCTGAGAGCACCTCTGGGTGACAGATGCGGAGGGGGCTCCCTCCTGCAGAGGGCCATGGCTTGGCTGGAGTGTCTTGCTCTGCTGGCTCACTTTTGCTCTTCTCAAGTAAGCTGAGCACACATATCACTCCATGCTTATTTGCAAAGTCCATATGTGAGATAAAGGTGAGACAGTTTGACAAAGGACAGAGGAGGGATGGGGCCAGGGAATGGGGGGGCTGGGATGCCTGGCCAGACCGAGCCTTCCTCAAATTAGGTCACTGTTTATATAAAGAGTTAAAATTAAACCAGGGACTGATTTCCAAGCTTTCTGACATTGGACGTGGCTCTGCACTCTCCCTGGAATGCAATGCAGGAAACATCACAGAGCCCATGACGCCACATCAGGGAGCAGCCAGGGACTATCACTAGCAACGAATTCCAGGCTCTATAAAATGACTCTGGGGACAGACAGCATACTTGTTCTCTCTGGCTCTTGTTCTCTCTCTCTCTTTCTCTAAGTTTTCCTGCTGGATTTTTCTGTTCTTTCTAATTCCCACATTTCTACCAGTGAGGTGGCGGTTATTTCCTGGAAGCTACCACACACAGAAGTCTAGATTTCCATTTGGCCAATAGCCTGAAGCTCAAAGTTTGTTTCCTCTGTAATGTCTTGCCCTTCCTCCTCTCTCCAACAAACTGAACGGCATGGCATTCCCACAGAGACTCTGCATCATTGTAAGACAAGACAGATAGAAAAAGGAGGCTCAGAGAGTTTCGGGGATTTGCCTAAGAGCACAGAACAAGTGAGTCTGAAAGTCTCCTGTGAGCTTCCCATCGCACCCCAGCTACCCTCCTGGCCTCCCTCATCCTCAGCACACCCCCATATATGTCTTACTGAATTGTTAATTCAAAGAGATGCTCTGTAAAGGGGAGGGCTCTGTCCTGTTTCTTGACAGTGTCTAACGTGGTGTTCAGTACAGTTCCTGCACCATAATAGATCCTCAATGAATTCATGTTTGGGGATAATTCTTCTATCTGCCAATTAGCTGTCTGTTGACTGGTTTCCCTTTTAGCCTGGAAGGTCTTTGAAGAACTGGATTGTGGTTTTTCTTTACTATGGAGCCAAGCCAATAACCTCAACCTCTGCCTCCAAGGGATTTAAATGGAAATAAAATCCCAAGCAGGAGATGAACCCACCCCATCCACCAAGCATCATTCTGTATATGGTTTCCCTACTGTCAAAATATACCCTTTCATGCTTGGGCATTGTTGACTCCATTGTTGACATCTGTCTCACTCAGCAGCCCCATCTGGTAGTCAGATTCCTCTTCTCGGTTTGAATTCTCTATCTCTGTTTTTAAATAAGCCAGAAAACACTCACCCCACCAGTTCCAAATTAGTTCTTTCCTTGATGCCTTTTCTGTTTCCTGGCTCCGTGCCAGAGTCTTCCTCCTCTGGAAATAGGAAACAGTGTTCAGGGTTATTGGTCTTCACCTAGTTAGCATCTCTCTTCTGGGACAATTTCTCTTAGGATGGCTCCTACACATGCCAGCCTTCCATCTTGGCAACTCCCAGGTGACTAGTGTCAGCAGAGGGAGGAGGAGTCACAGAGAAGGGAGGAAAGGCCGGTAGCTCTGTCACAGAGATGAAAGAAAACAGTTTCTTGGCCACGTGTCCAGATGTGCTTTAAGGATGCCAGGATGCATTGCTCAAATCTCATGAAGAGCTCTATTTGAGACCTTTAAATGAATAATGAAAGCTGGTCTCTGCTTGCCCATCCCTCTAGTTTCTTTTTTCTTTTTAAATCCTGAGTTTCATAAAAATGCCTGAAATTAAATCACCCCAAATCAAGACTTCACAGGTGTCCCTAGCGGCAAAGTCACCTGTTCTGGTACTTTCTCTCACCCTGCCTCCTCCCTCCCCTCACTCTCCTGTCCTGTATGTCTTAGCACTTACTACCCCGGGCTGGGGCTACTGTTGTCCTCTGTTCTCTGTCCCTCCCTCCCTAGGTGCTGTATTCACACAGAGGAAAGCTAAAAGTATTGAGCGAATGGGTGAATGAATGAAATTTTCTTCACATCTAGTATTTGTTTTTTTCCTCTGAGATTTCAACAAAGGACGACCATGCAGGAATCACAGAAGCAGAAATGACTTCAGGGAAATCTTATAGGTGATTATCCATTTGCTTTCTAGGTTTTAAATGACACTGCCTTTCCGTTGTTCGTCCTGTTTAGGTGATCTGTTCTTTCTAACAGCCTCCTGTTTTGCATGAGTCTGTGAGTGACAGGGCTCAGCGGGTGGCTCTTCAGCACCAAGGGAAGCCTCAAAAAGCTTCATACCCTTGGAGCTGGGCTGCCGCTGAGCATCCTGGATGGCCTCTTGTCCTCTGTGGTCATTTGGTGACCTTCCTGAGCTTCTTTCCAGCATGGCAGGTGCTCCTGAGAGGGAGCCTTTCAAGAGAACAAGCCCGTGTGTGAGTGCTTACCATACCTCTGTGCTATTACCTGTGCCACAGTGTGGCTTTGGCCAAAGGAAGTCCTGTGGCTAAGTCCAGAGGCAATGCAGAAGGGACCACACAAGGACTGGCCATGTTTGCAATCCTTTCTAAATATCTCCTCCTCTCATATTCAAACGTTTCCAGTGTACCTCACAGATTGACTCCCTTACCTTGAGTTGGCCAACAACATGTACCAACCACCAGATGCCAAGTACCCTGGAGGAAAGGAAATAGGACCCTTGCTTCAAGAACTATATATTTTATTTGGAAACCTATAACACATATCTACAAAGAGATACTAAGCCATCTTCCAGTGCTGTTCCATACTTATCACATGACCATTCATTGCTGGAGCCATGGGCAACCAAAGCAAGCCCAGTGAAAACTTGAATTATCACAGTTGATGTATGATGCAGATTTCCCTCTCTATTTCAGTGTAGAGTGGTTGTCTATTGACATCATCTTAAACAAGAAGACTCCTATAATTCTCTAGAAAAGAAAATGTCCTCTGAATAAGACAGGAATAGCTTTTATGCAATAAGCTCTATATCATGATTATCACAGGCTGTATGGCATTTTTTTTTTTGTATCTTCCTTGCTCTTCATATCTCACATAAATGACCGTTTAAACCTACATTGAGGGAGGTGAGTGACAGGTGACATCAGTCAAGGCAGTAGTTCTCATAATGTGGAGCTCCTGAATCGTCACTGATTTGGAAGTTGGAAATGCAGATTCTCAGATTTGATCCACACCCACTGATCAGAATCTCAGGAAGGGGGACCCAGCAATCTGTATTTCAATGGCCTCAGGGATGCTGGTGCAGTAGGTATGACAAGCATTGCTTTACAAGACATGGTGTTAAGCCATGGCTTTTACTGAGGTGACTCGGCAAGAGTCTCTACAGGTTGGGTATCCCTCATTCAAAATGCCTAGGACCAGAAGTATGTCAGATGTCAGATTTTTTCAGAGTTTGAAATATTTTCAGGTTCATAGTGAAATATCTTGGGAATGGGACCCAAGTATAACATTAAATTCCTTTATATTTCATACACACCAAATATACACTGCCTGAAGGTAATTTTTTTTAAATTTATTTTTAAAACAGAAGAATGCATTTCAAGTCACAGTATATATATGGATCACGATTTTCCATCTCTCTGGTTGCAAACAAGATAGAGTCACACCATCTGTGACTTAATGCATGTACCTAGGGTAGTGATGTCCATCTCATGCCACCATTTTTGCTACTCCCATTCCTCCTCCTCTCCCCCACCTCCCACTGCCCCATCCAAAATTCCTCCATTTCTCCCATGCTCCCCACTCCCACCCCAATTATGTATCAGCATCCACCAATCAGAAAGAACATTTGGCCTTTGGTTTTTTGAGATTAAACCGGAAGGTGATTTTATACAATATTTTTAGTGCACCTGCACTTTGAGTGCAACCTGTCATATGAGATCAGGTGTGGAATTTTCCACTTGCGGAGTCAGGCCAGTACTCAGAAAATTTTGAATTTTGGAGCATTTCAGATTTTGGATTTTCAGATTAGGGATGCTCAGCCTGCAGTTCTAGTAACCTAGGATAGCTGCTTCTATTTTCTGATCAATGTTGCAATGGCTACCCTAACAAGTAATGAGGGTGAAATGAAATGGGGTGATTTCAGTACAGTTTTTCAGAAGGAAGAAAATTCTCCAGACTACCTGTGATGTAGATTTGGTATGTTATGTGCACTTTAGACATACTGATCATAAAGCTCTCTTTGTTCTCTTCCTATAGAAAGTACATACAGATTCTCTAGAATCTCACGTCCAAATAACTTCTAGGGGAACTCTTTGGTAGAGTATCTGCTTCTATCCTATTAAAGAAATGTTCCCACAATATTCTGGGCAAGAAGGGAAGATGAGAAATAGGAAAATTGGGTCAGAAGGAAACTAATACTTGTTCGAGAAAAGTTTATCCTCAGACACAAGATGAATATTGTAAAGGGTTTCATCTTTCCAGAATTGTCAAGCCATCTGGTAAAAAGAGCTGACAGATACAATTTCTATTTCATTGACCAAATTCTCATAGCATTTTCTCTTTCTCACAAGTGTAAATATTTTCCACTGAAATCTCTAGGGCTGGCAGTGGTGATGTGGGTGTTTCCTCACTGAAGGACTTTTGATTTTTTCCTTTTATAACTAAGCAGAGGCAATTTAGAATTATGAATTAAAGCCTTATATGCCATATCTTTGATTCAACAATAGCCTATCTAGGAAATTATATCAGGGAAATAATGATGTGTGCAAAAAATAGCTGTAGTGTATTCATTCCCTTATAATTTATAATAGGGAAAAAAACTCAGAATAATCTAAATAGTAAATAATGGAGGATTATTTTTAAAAATATGTATATGCACACATACAACTGAATAATATACAGTCTTTAAAATGGCAATTCATAAGGATTATAGAAGAATATCAATGGCCCTGGGACGATGTTTGGAATATATCATTAACAGAAAGAAGTGGATTTCAAAAATAATATGCATAGCCACTGCATATGCAGTAAGATGACTACTAAAAATGAAAAAGAACAAGTATTGATGAGGCTGTGGAGAAACAAGCCTTGTGCATTGCTGAAAACATAAAACAATGCAGCTGCTCTGGAAAACAGTGTGTTCGTTTCTTGAAAACTTAAACATGGAATGACCAATGACCCAGTGATTCCATTCTTGTATAGACCTAGAAGAACTGAAAGCAGGAGAAAGTGGTCTGCAGATACAATGGGGTCTTATTCAGGTATAAAGTAGTAATGAAATTCTGATATAAGCTATGAAAGAGATGAATCTTGGAAATATTATAAGATATGAAACAGTTAGACACAAAAGGATCAATATTGTGTTATTCCATTTATATGAGGCACTCAGAATAGGCAAATTCACAGAGACAGGATGTAGAATGGAACTTACCAGTGTTGGGTGGAGAGGAGAATGGGGAGTTATTGTTTGATGGGTAGTGTGACTATTTAGGATGATGAAAACCTTATGAAAATGGATAATGGTGATGATTAGACAATATTGTGAATGTACTTAATGCCACTGAACTGCACTCATAAAAAAGGCTAAGATGGTAAAATTTTTTATGTCCTCGCTTTTTATTGGTGCATTCTAGTTGTACATAATGATGGGATTTGTTGTTACATATTTGTACACGCATACAATATAATAATACAATTTGGCCAAAATCATTCCCCAGCACTTGCCCACTCCCTCTCCCCTTCCCGCCCCTTGGTCCCTTTCCTCTACTGCTCTCTCTTTGATGTTTAGGAGATCCACCACCACCTTCATTTTCCTTTTTCCTCTGTATCTTCCACATGTGAGAGAAAACACATGACCCTTGACCTTCTGAGTTTGACTTATTGCACTTAACATGATAGACTCTAGTTCCATCCATAAAATGGTAATTTTTTACCATTATATATACAACCACTTGTGTAAACTTTACAATAATGAAAGAGAAAAAATAGAATCCACAATATGATAATATTTTTCATAAATATAACAACATATGCCCTTGATTGTAGGCAACATTATTAGCTTAATACATTTGGCCCTCCACATCCACAGATTCAACCATTGATTAAAGTTTTCAATAAATGTCCAAAAGCAGCATGAAAGCAACTTTTTTCCTAATAATACATTAGAACAACTATTAATATAGCAATTACATTATACTAAGTTTATGAGTAATCAAGAGATGACTTAAAGTACACAGAAGGGTCTGTGTCTGGGTTACTTGCAAAAAAATTACCATTTTATACAAGCGACTTGAGTATCCATAGATTTTGGTTTCTAGTGGGGATGGAGCTGGAATTGATCCCCCATGAACACTGAGGGAGGAGACTAATAGTCTTTTCAGACTAAAAAAATGCTATAATATATAT
Source organism: Geosciurus inauris (assembly GCA_004024805.1). Lineage (NCBI taxonomy): Eukaryota > Metazoa > Chordata > Mammalia > Rodentia > Sciuridae > Geosciurus > Geosciurus inauris. Next base: position 16,251 of record PVHX01022091.1, on the reverse strand, counting down.
ACTCATATATCATGCATATATATACCCATAGATACAATCTGATTTCAGAAATAACCTACTTTGAAATATTTGCTTCTTAGAAATTAAGAAATATGTCCATGAGCTTGGAAAAAAGTCTCACAACAAATATTCAGGGCAATAGAATTATAGGCATTCTTTATTATTCAATTTTTCCTAGACATATTTTCAAATTTTTCTATATGCAACCCTATTTTTATAATAGTTTTTATTGAATTAAAATATGTGCCCATTCTATTTTTTTTTTATCCAAGAGCTTCCAATTTAACCTACCACATACATTCCCACCCTGAAAATCATGCCAAAGAATTCAAATCAACATGCAAAGACCTTTCTGCATCCAGCCAGGGTGAGGGAACTTGCCATCACTAAGTTCCTTTTTGCTTCGTCTAACTTCTCTGCACCCAGCGTCCACATCAATATTTACACACTCCATCATTCCTTGGGTTATTTATTTTCCTTGGTCCATTTTGCACAGTGACTAAGTTTTGCAGCCTGGAAGTTGACAGAATTTGTCATTGATATCAATCTTTATTAAGTTTATTGCTGAGAGCTCAGAAAATGGCGACTCTGGAGCAAGGAAGAGGGTGGCAGCCCTAGGAACTCCAGGCAGGGAGGAAAGCTGTGTTTCCTCTTTACAAAAAAAATATATATCATTTACTCAAAATGTTAATTTACCCAAATCTTAAATTTCTTAGAAAAGGAAATGTACAACTCTCCTAACATGCAACTATCCCTCTAAGAAGGTGAGAGAAAGGAGGATCCTCATTGTCCAGCACAAGGGGCTGGGTCCCAGTGTTTCCAGCTATTGCTCAGCCAACCTCTAACAAAGAGCAGGGTTCTGCAGAGATATATCTCTAGGCCAGGAGCTCTCTTCTGTATGGTCTGAAACTAAACAAACAAAGAAGATTGTATGCAGAGTGCAATTTATTGTTTGTGTGTTGTACAATGTGTTTAGAAGGAACAAGCACTCTAGCAGAGGTCGGCCTAATGCTTGGCTGCACAGCTTGCTGGGGTGTAGTATTTGACACATTCCTTCACCACTGTGCCTCTACTTCCTCCCAGTAACATGGGACAAATAAGTCTTCCTACCTCATATAGCTGTTATGGATTAAATAAGATATATACACAGTGGTTATGCATGAAATGAGTTAATGTATTGCAAGTACTTGGAATAGTCCCTAGAGCATGGGATATGCCCAACAAAGATTAGATTTAATTTATCATTGGAAAAACCTTCCCACTAAAAGTGAGAAGTCCTGCTAGTGACTACCCTTTCACCTTCAATGGCAAGATTTGTGCTGAGGATGGTAGCTCTTTCCCACCAAAATGCTCAAGAAAGAGGAGGCCCTTCTAAGCTGGTCTTCAATTTTTCCTTATTATTCAATTTTCAATTTTCAATTGCAGTACTTTGTTTGTGCTTGTTGACAACCTCAAGCAGTGACGCTAGACTAAGGAGTGCCAGGGACCAAAATTAACATGAAAACTTGTCTACTGTGCAGATGAGGGAGACAGATCAGACCAGTTGTAACAGAGGCACAAGCAGCAATAGGGTTTAAAATGCTCAGCTTCTGGCTCAGATGAGTTAGCATCGTCACATAATGGAGAGTAAATAATTGGGTCACAACAACCTTTTTAGTCATTCTGCCATGCTTGAAAATGAATTCAATAAGCAAATTAGCTTTTGAACTTTTTTTATTGAATGAATTTTTACAAAGTAAATAAATGCAAGGACTTTCTGCCCAGGGAAAGGCATGGAACAGTCCCAGCATGTCAGAATGCTCTAATCATTGAGGCCCTCCATGTCAGTATTGTTGGGAATCAGATGATGTAACTGCGTTTTTCTATTCTGGGATCCATTCTATTCCAGCCACGCTATTTTAATTACTGTAACTCTATGATACTTTCTAACATTGGGTACTTTATTTTAACTATATTTTCATCAAGATTGTCTAGGCCACGTTTTGTAGTTTGCATTTTCATGTCAACTTTAAATCATATTTTATATTTCTACACACATTTTTAAAAACCCACTAGGAATTTGATTGGAATTAATTGACTACATATATTAATTTATGGGAGAAAATGATGTTTTTAGCAACATTGAATCTTCCAATCAATGAACATGGTATGTCCATCCATTTATGTAAGTCTAATTTCCCTTGGTAAAGCTTTGTTGAGGATGAGAGTCTATAAACACTATTTGTAGGTAGAGGGGAATGAAGGGAAGGGAGGGAAGATGGGAATAGGAATATGAAAGTGTATTATTTCAAATTCTCTTTTCTAATTATTCATTCTGATCAAAGAATACAATTGATTTTTTATATCCTCACCTTATTTATAATGACCTTGGTGAGCTTGCTATAATCATGTTTATCATCAGATTGTTCTTGAATTTCTATTCATATAAGCATATTTTCTGTATACAAAATAGTTTTTTAAAAGATTTGTTTCCAATTCTTCAGACTGATACTTTCCTATTCTTCATTTCAGTAGACTCTCCAATAAAATGTTGAGTAGAAATAACCTTATTCCCAAAACCAGGGGGAGAGATTTCAACATTGTACTGGTAACTATGAAGTTTGCCAAGTCTGTGTGTGTGTGTGTGTGTGTGTGTGTGTGTGTGTTTGTGTGTTTACCCTTTGTTTACTTGAAGAAGTTCTTTTCATTTCAAATTTACTGAAAATTTCTTATTTTGAATGAGTGGCAAATTTTATCAAATGATTTTCATGCTCTATGAATATAGGGATCTGATCTTTTGTCTTCCTCTGTTAATGTACAGAGTTTCACTAACTGATCTTTGAACATTAGGTCAACCTTGCACACTTTGAATGAACCAATTTAGTCATGATTTTTTAAATATATTGAAAGGTTCTACTTTGTTCAGGATTTATTCTTTGGTCTATATTTGTGAGAGGGATTATCTTTTAATTTTCTTTCTATAATATCCTTGTCAAGTCTAATGTCAAGGTCATGGAAGCCTAATGAAGTGAGGTACAAAGTGTTTCTTCTCTATCTATATCCTGAAAGAGTTGGGGCTATTTCTTTCTTAGAAGGATGACTTCATGTTAGAGTTATCTGGACCTGGAATGACCTTCAAAGTGGGGATTTTCATTTAAAAATAATGTCTTAAATAGGAGTAGGATTGTTCATATTTTTACATTTCTTCCATTGTCCATTTTTAAAGTAATATTTTTTCAAGGAATTTTTCTAATTCTAAATTTTCAAATTTATTTGCATAAATTTCTTTATGGTTTTTAAAATATATCTGTTGAAACTGTGGGGACTTCTCATTTTTTATTCTTCGTATTCAGAATTTGTACTGTCTCCTCTTTCTCCTCCTCCTGCTTCTTATTTTTTTGGTCTTCTCTTTTTAAACTTTATTTCATTAATTTCTCTCTTAAATTTGTTACATTTTTTCAATTTTCTTTGAATTTAGTTTCTTGTAGCTTCTTAAAATATGTGCTTAAATAATCTCAGCTTTTCATCTTTTTGTATGTATGCATTTTAAAACACAAATGTCCATCACAGCATTGTTATAACAACATTCCACAATTTGCATATATTTTCTTTTTTTTTCCTTTGTTTCAAAATACTTTCTAATTTCCAATATGATTTTTGCCTATTAATTATGTAGAAATTCATTGATAAATTTTAAAACATGTGAAGATTCTCTAGTTATAATTTTGTTACTTGTTTCTAGCTTAGTTTTACCATGGTCAGAAAATACATTCTGAGTATACTTCCATCCCTGCTTTATGGTTTAGTACTTATTCAGCTTTAGTAAAATATTTCTTGAGTGCTTAAAACATTTGTAGATTCTGTACTTTAAGGGTGTGATTTTTAATTCTGTTAATTAGAACAAATTTGTTAATAACATTATTCAAATAGTTATGTGCCACAAAACAATGCTTCAACCAATGATGGAGGCTATATTGCCTAGTGACATGGTAGTTGACTTGGTTTTTCTAAGTACACTCTGTGACATGCACACAATGAAAATCACTTAATGCACTTCTCAAAAAGTCTATTTCATTAAATGACACATGGGCCATATTCTATGTGTCTAGTTATTCTACAAATTACTGGGAGAAAACTAATGTCCGGTATAGTTGGACATTCTTGTAATCTTCATTTTCATTTGGTCCACTTATTATTTTGTATTTTAAAGTTATGTGTGTATTCATCAAGTGAATTTATTTGCTTCCTCAATAAAAATTTCATGTCTAGCCACATGTCTTTCCTTAGAATCTTTTTTTTTCCTACTAATAACAGAACTTAACCAGCTATAACTTGATTAGTGGGTGCATGTGATGTTCTTTACTTTCAAACTTCTCATTTGCTCATATTTACCTTGTGTCTCTTTAATCCACATACAGTTGTTTTTGAAATAGCCCTAAAATGTTTTGTATTAACTGTAATATTTGGACTATTTACATTCAAAATATTGATAAATGCAGGTAATGGCTACCATACAACTATTTGTTATTTTTTGTTGTTGTTTGTCCCCTCTATTCTTTGTTTCTCTTTTCCTGCTTTATGTACTTCTTTTGTGTTTATTGAGGATATTTATTATTCTATTTTATGTTTGTTAGTTTTTTAGTTATACCTTTTATATTATTTTCTTAGTGGGTTGCCCTAGAGATTACAAAATGCAAACCTGATTTATTAGACTCAATCTTAATTTAATATTTTTACCACTTCCCAGATTTAGAATACTTATTTTATTTACCTTCCAGCCTTTTATGTTTTTTTAAATTTCACATATATTTTTATATGAAGGCACTTTTATTTTGTTTTCATCAGGCAAGGCTTGTATATAAATTTATCCACACAATTTTTTCCTTAGTGCTCTGCATCCTTTGTTTTACAGTGCTTTCTTCTAGAATTTGAAGATTTCTCTTCAGTGCTTTATTTGAATGATTCTACCAACAATGAATTATTTCAGTTTTTGTTTAACTCACAATCTTTTATCATGCTTTCATTTTGAAAGTGGTTGTCTTGGGGTGTAGAATTCTAGGGGAGACTGTTATTTAGGTTCTTGTTTGTTTAACACTTTAATGATGTTCTTCTGGCTTCTTGTTCTTCTATTGCCTGTGTTATTGTCATTCTCATAAATTTAACATGTGTTTCTTTTCTCCTGTCTGCTTTTAATATTTTCTCTTAGTCTTTGATTTCAGTAGATTTACCATGCTATTCATTTATGGCTTTTTGTTTTCATTTTTGTTTTGTATTCATCTTATTTTGAGAAATCATTTTGAAACTTTCTTAGAATGCCTTTAGATGTTTTTCTGATTATTCATGTTAACTGTTCAGTTGTTCTACAGCTCACAGTTGCTTTTGCTATGTTTGTATTTTTTTTTCTGTGCCTTCATTTTGGATATACTGTCTTCAAGTTCACTAATCTTTTCTTCTTCCATGTCTAATCTGTCATCAATCATGTCTCATGTATGATTTAATCTCATAAATTATAATTTTCCTTTCTAGAAATTTTGAGTCTTTTAAAATATCTCCAATGACTCTTTCATTGTTTGAACATATAGAATACAAGTCTGACAACTACTTTCATGTTTTTGTCTGCTAATTCTAACACATGTGCCAGTTCTGGACTGGTGTTAGTTGGTTGATTATTCTCTTCACTATAGATCATGCTTTACTGTTCTTTGAATACCCAGTAATCTTTGTGTGGATGGTAGACACTGTGAATTTCACTTTGAGCATATTAAGGACTGGATATTTTTGTATTTGTATAATTATTCTTGAGCTTTGTTCTGGAATGTAGTTATTTGGAAACAATTTAATCTTTCGGATATAATTTCTTCATTATCTATTAGGCATGTCTGTAACTTTGCTCTATCCAAAACTAATTATTCCCCACTACTGAAGTATAGGACTCCTGAGCATTCTATCCAAATATCTTGTGAACTGAGTTCTTCCAGTCTGGCTGGAGGGAACAGTCATTGTTCCCAGTTTTTGTGTGAGTGTCAGGGAATGTTCTTTTATTCTTTCAGATGTTACTGCCCCTCATTTTTGTGTCATTTTCTCACATGCATACATTGATTTGTACTATTCTGTGTTCTCAGGAGGAAACTTGCAGATCTCCAGAGTTTTCTCTCTGTGTGGCATCCCAAGAACTCTGGTCACTATGATCTCTCCGCATCCTGCTCCATTGTCTCTGCTCTGCCCAATTTTCTCTCCCTGCACCAGATCCTGGAACCTCTTTTGAGGCAGAAATCTGGGGTGCTCACAAGACTCCCCTTTGTTTCCTATTTCTCAGGGATTGTTACCTTTGGTTGCCCGATGAGCAATCTTAAAAACTGTTATTTCGTATGTTTTGCTGTTGTTTCAGTAATGTGAGTAAATCCAGGTTCTTCTATTTTATCTTCCCAGAGGCAGAAATTTGTGTGTTCAGTTTAAAATTTTTTTTTGATTATTGAACTCCTTCATGGATGCATTTTGGGATATTCTAGGGTAAAGTATTAAATGCATAGGAATAACAATCTGACAGAAACTAGACATTTGATATATTTTGAACTAAGAAATGGAATTTATCTATTAAAATTCACCTCCCTCTGAGAGGTGAACTCTTTAAATCACTAACATCCATTAGCAATGATTAGTTTATCTGAAGATTGGTTTCTGTTTATTTCCTTCTCTGAGAACAAAAAGAATGTAAGATGTGAAATTTCAGAGTCAGAAAATTAGATTGGAAGGAAAAGATAAAGAGAAAGGCCAAAGATGTGAGTGCCCAACAATTTTTTCTTTTTTTAATATCTTCTTTTTTTCAGGTGAATCTTGCAGAGGTTAAATAACTTACCCAAAGCCACACACCTTGCAATGGAAGAGCTAGGAATTGCAATTGATTCTAAATTAGATAACACACTTAGATATGCACCTATTATTTCCTTCCTTCCTTCCTTCCTTTCTTCCTTCCTTCCTTCCTTCCTTTTTCTTCTTGGAATCTCTTCACACTCTGGCTCCTCAAGACTCTCAGTTCATTGACTTCTTATCTTATTTCAGTTACTTTGGACTTAGTAAACTGGTTTTGGCCTGGATATTCGGTTCTGACCCATCAGCCCCTTAAGATTCTGCTACAGGCATTTGTCCAAAGTGCCCAGTGCATCAACCCGGGCAGAAGTATCACTCCTTCAGATCAGCCCATGAAAAGCTACTGGCCCAGATTATAGAAGGGGGGACATAACAAACCCACATTGTCCAGAAGTGGCCTTAAGGTCACCAGGAAGTCTGCACAAGAGATTAGCTATAGGTCCAACACAATCACAAAGAAACAAAGGGTACTTGTCCTTTGCTTCAACGCCACCCTCTTATCGCATCTCACCTTAAGAGGGTAGCGAGATGAGGAAGTTTCCATTCTGTGTGAGGAACATCTTTTGTTACAGGTGAGAATTGATGGACCCTTGTTTACAGACTCTGGTTCCTAAAGGTACCAAGCTGGATTGCCCAGGAGGTCATGGGCCCATGAGGGAGAGAGAAGGAGAGGAGCAAGGGGAGGGGAGGGAAAGAGGAAGAGGTATTCCATATTCCATGACTCTGGACAGTCATATGAGCAGAAAAGACATTGCCCCTACCCCTGCTCCACCCCTGGAAGGCAGCTGTCTCTCTGGCAGGCTGACCTGTAGTTTTCTGAGGTCTGTATTCTTGGACACAGCTCAAAGTGTCCACCAGTACTGAGTTCAATTCAGGTGGCCTCTTAATAACATGCCCAGAGTACACACACACGTGCCCAAAGGACAACAGAGATCGTGAGCTGGAGAGAGCATAAAGAACAGAAGGAGCACATGGTCTGGCCATAGTTACAGACTAAGGAACATGTCACTGTTCCATTTTGCTGGTATCACATCAATCTCTCTCAGTTCATAATAATAATCACCAGAATAGGATCAAACTGACATTTTCTGAACACTTGACGTGAGGCAGACATTGTTCTCAGCACTTCCATGTATAATTTTATTAACTCTCTATAGCATACTGACATATTGACAGGAGAGTGCTAATACACTCATTTTGCTGATGAGGAAACAGAGGCACAGAGTGATGAAGTCATGTGCCAAGCTTGCGTAGTCATGGAGCAGAGAAGCCAGGCTTTCTCCCTGTCCTACTCTGGGCTCAGCAGCCCAGCAGAGATTAGCATTGGTCCTCCCCCCAAGCAGACAGAGGGAGCTCAGCCACAGGAAATTTGATTTTTAAAAAATAATAAAACTGTCAGATTACCTACTCTTGAACACTGGAGTACAATTTATACCTGCTACTCCAGCCCCGATGAGAGGGTGTGGGCATTATTTGTACAATTGGAATAAGTGTGGGCAGAGCTATCATGACAATAGGCATTTCTTCAAGAGGCAGGGAATGAGGTGACCGTCGCATAAACTAGACGCGATGGGCAATTACAAAATAAATGGAAAACCTGAGCTCTTAACTTCAAGAAGTTTAATCTAAGCAGAGATATCAGAAAAATACACATCAAAGGGCTTAATAAAATGCCCCCAAACAAATCTCTGCTGTGCAAAATATGCACTCTAACATGAATGATAGCGATCATTGCTAACAGTTTTGAGTATCTACTATGTGCAGGCACGTAGGGGCTTCCTATAGGCTGTGACATTTAATCTTCACTTTCAGATGAAAAAATCAGGATCAGCAAGGTTAAGTGACTTGCCCACACAGCTAGCAAATGGCAGAACCAGGCCTCAAGGCCAAGTTGACTCCATCCCCTCTGCTCTTACCACAACCTCCTACCCACACACCGAGTACCGGATTCTCAGACACCAAGTAGAACTGGTAATTTGAAAATCTGGACAGAGATAAATTTAGAATCAGCTCAGTTGATGGACTGGAAAAGTAGGAAATCACATTTAATAATTAAAACAAAAATACCATCATGTGGCAAGTGAAGACAAGGGGAAAAATAAAATAATATAAAATTTAAAGTGATCACAATAAAGAAAAAGCAAAGTAGGGAAGGATAAGGACATGTTGGCCCCTCTTTCAACTTTTCTGGTTTCTTCTCCCACAAAATCATTTAGGGAATAGAGAGACAATAACAGGAGGGCAAAGGCGCTTAATCAGAGATTTTACAAACCACTAAATCAAAAGAGACTGTGAAATTCCCGCCCGGGGAAGCTAACGGGAGCTTAAGTGGATTAGCTACTGTACAGGAATCCGGGATGCAGGAAGCATGTGCTTTTGTTGTGGATTTCTCAGCAGCAACATTATGAGTTTACATCTCCCGGAAACATATGGACACGCGCCCTTTTGCAGACCTGCAAGAATGAGCAGCGCCTGGTGGGCTGTCCCCCACTGCACCGGGCTGTCTTGTTTCAGGAGGGGCAGGAAGGGCAAACTGGCTAACCACACCCACCATTTCTGGGCTCAGTGACAGGTTCACAATGACAAGGACAGAGGATCAGGATTTCTAGCATTGTTCCTTACAAGGAAAAGGAGAGGCGGAAGGCCTGCTTGCTGATAGCTTGGCTCCCGAACTTTGGAGGCAATAGCTACCTACTGAGGATGGAGAAGAGTCCTCTCTAAGCACATTCTTTTGGTGTTCATGGCGCCAGCCGTGGCTCGTGGAATTAAGCTCACACTCCACAGATTGGTAGTCTCCAGATATCCGCATCCAAACTCCAAAAACCTGGAGCACCAGATAGATATATGTACAAACTATGACCTGCCAGAGCTAACAGTTTACATCAGCAGACTATAATAAATAATTAATATAGCCCTAGGAGATATAAAGCCAGTGACATGGTATCTCTCTTGGCTCTCAATGGAATGCCAGATAACCTACTTTGAACAGTAATGTGTTCACAGTATGTGGGAATTAACTGCTCAATATAATAAGTACTATTGGGTTTCCCATCTCCATGCAGATGAAGGGTAACTGCCACCAAAAACACGGTAATAACAGTAACTGAGAGATGAAAAAAAAAACAACCTTATTTTTTATTACAACCTTAAAATGTTATAGGTTAAAATAACCTTAAAGGGTTTTAAAAAACAGCAATTAAATCTTTCCATTTCTGTTTTCCAAGACTGCAGCTGAGAAAACGAGGGCCTAAGAGCCATACGGCGTTAGCCTTGCTAATAACGCTCTGTGAAAAATCTCATTAATTCAGTCTGGCTCTTCAGATCAACCGCTAAATCCCTGTATTGTCACTCATCCCCTGGCCTTTTCAGGATTTCCATAGCCTAACTAGCAGTATCTCCATGGAAACCAAGCAGTCCTGCTTTGCACATCCCGGAACTTTTTGTTCCTGACAAAGCTTGACAAATCACATGCAGCATAGAGAGTTTAACACAGCGAACTAAATCCTGACCCGCACTTAGAAATGATCAACCCAAGCAGGCCAGCTTTATTATAAATGATTTCCTTACAAGATACTTAACCAAGCAGGTGAAATGTTGAACCAGACAAGTTTCAAGAACAAGGTGCTGGGGGTGGGAGGGGAGAAAAGGCAAATAAATAGATAAACAAGACCCCCAGGTGTGTTTGGCTGTGGGTCCTGCAGACTCGTTTTCAAAATCAACCAAAAGTCGACAAATCAGGAAGGTCACTTCTACAAAGATCTTCTTCTTCCACTCTGGGTGAGAAAGTGAACTCATTTTTCCAGAATTTCAGAAAGTGATTCTCATTTTCCTTGACTCCTGCAGGGGATGGGCATCCACGGGTCACCAGGCGAGAAATCCCCTTCTGGCTGCAGGCTGGCCAGTGAGCTAGTACACAAGGTTCTCTGGTGAAGGTGAGAGCATCGCTTGCTCTAGAAGCTCAGCCTGGCCTCACCGTGAGGAGAGGCTGGCCTCGCTCTCAAGAGCACTGAAGGCATTCTGTCTCCTCCTCCTTGTACTGATGGGTACTCCACACAGGTGCTCCATTCCCAGAGTAGGGGGCACCAGAAGGCACAGGTGGGTCGGGGTGCACACCTGGGTCGGGGCAGCCAGAGGTAGACAAGGACCATGCAGAGAACAGATGCCATATCCTGCCTTCTGACTTCTGTTCTCAGAGCTGGTGTCACAGGCCTAATGCAACATGCCTCATGTCCTGCAAACCTGTCCCTTAGCAGCCTGACCAGGCTCAAGAGAGGGACAGCTACACACTCTGAAGAGAAAGCCCTTGTGACCTTCTCTGTCTTATGGCTGCTCACATGCCAACGATGAGGCTTCTTGAGGGTGGACAGAGACCAGGACGTGGAAGAACCCAGAGGCAGGGAGACACAGGAGGCTTGTCATCCCTGTAGAACCACAGGCCAGTGACAGTGAGGCAAGGTATTGTCAATTCTTCAAACGTCATCTTTTCCTGATCCCTCGGATGAGCTTTGAGCCCCTGTCCAGGGGAGCAGGTGCACAGTGTGATAAGGCTGGTCCCAGCTACAAGTCCTCTTCCTTGTCCTCACTTGACTGGACCAACTGACATTCAAGTCCATCCCCAGATCACCCCCTCATCTTTTGCTTGGCTACTCCTCCTTGATCCCCAAGGAAAGCATTTGCCCTCTGCCCTAGGGCTCTCTCTCCTCTCTCTGCTCCCCACCTGCTTGGTGAAGCTCCCTCCTTGGCATTCCTTCAGTGTGCCCCCTGCCCCGCATGGAACACACGTCTGGTACACACACATATAATAAACTCTTTAATTTCATGTGCCCCTCCAAATATAATTTCCATGGCTATATTGAAGTGATCCTTGAAGACCCCACAAGAGGGACTTGCTCTTCCATTTATAACACAGGTGTGTGACAGGAAAACATGAGGGAGCCAGAGAGGGAAGTCTGACAATCAACTTGATTCTACTCCTTGGCCGGGGCCTTGACTCCGCTTGGAATCCCACTAGGGATATTTTCAGAGTTCTGAGATAATGTCTTCCTTTGGATTCTTGGTACTGCGATGCACAATGTCCTAGAGATGCCATTGTGTTCAGAGTATTGGCAATGCTTTGGGCTCAATAGGCCTCCTGGTTGGCAGCCACGTCTGAGTCCCCATTACCCAAGAACTCGCCAGCACGGTGCTTTTGGGTGTGTAAAACAATGACCAGTTCTGGACATTCTGCACACAGTCTATAAATATTTACTGATTAACTAAATTGGCATCTGTAAGATTCTACAGTTCCCTTTGATTCTTCAAAGCAAATGAAACCTGATCTCCTTTCAACCTTCAGTGAATGCTACCATGCTCTTTGCCTTTAAAAGTTGGGACAACAACAACAATAGTAGTAGTAGCAGTAGTTATCAAGTTATCAAATTCTCACTTGGCAACACCAGGCATTCTGCTGAGTGTTTATTATATACTATATTAACTCCTTTAATCCTCATAACTATTATCTGGAGAAGATAGATTATCATGCCGCTAGTATTACTTTCATTTTATCAATGAAAATCCTGAGAACACAGAGAGATTAACACATTTGCTCAAATTCATAGAGCTGGGCTGTGAACCAATGAGACCCCATGAGATTACTCACTGAACTACTGCCCTTTGGTGCCTCTTGCAATACTACCCGTGCCAAGTGCCTTGAGCCAGAATATTCAGTTAGTTATAAAAGTTGGCAGTAACTGAATGTCTGTTCTGGCTCTGGCTTTATGGGCATCGTCCCATTTGCCCTTCCCTGTGGGTAATCATTTGCTATTCTTAGCACCATTATTAGGAAACTGAGGCACACAGTGGTTAAGTAACTCATTCAAAGTCATTAAACTAAGACAAGGACAGCCAGATTCAAACCCAAGCAGTGTGGTTCTAGAACTTCCATCAGCCAGGATCTCCATTTCTCTGATCATTCCAGAAAAGATGGAGAATAGAATAGCATTCCATGAAACCATTATTCCAGGCATTTTCTCCCGGGAAGCCCCTACGCTTCCTACCAGACAAGCTTGGTGTTATGATCTCTTTCCTTAGAAGATTTTCCAGACTGCTTTTTTTTTTTTTTTAAAGAAGAGCCCAAGACAAGTTGAGGCCCAGAATGAGCTAGTGGGAAGGGCTGCTCTTTCTCCAAGTCCTGGGAGGTCATCCCTGAGCAGGCAGAGCCTCTTGTCCCCTCTCAGGAAGCCTGGGCTCAGAATGGTACCTCTAGCTGCTCACACACAGGGCTTTAGAACTCAGCTGGGCCTCCTCTGGCTGCAGCCTCCACAAGACCAGACAGCGCTTATTGAATAGAGGGACAGTGCCAAGGCTTAGGACCTAAAATTAGACCTGCCAGCTGTGTTTTGGTTTTGCAGGCACGTGCCTGTCTGCTCCATTCTTGAGCACGTTGAAATATACATGAAACCTGTCCTCTGAAGTAGAGGCAAAGAGTGGGATTGTTGCACTTTTTCTTTTATTTAGTGTTTCTTTTCTGAGGGCCTAACTTCTTCCTTAAGGACCAGAGACTGACCTTTCTTCCCTTCCCTGTTTCCCCTTTGGACCACTGCCTCCAAAGAACACATTGACATTCATACTCAAGAAACCCGGGCATTATCCTTGGAGACTGAGCACGGAGCATAGTATTCCTCCTCTGTCCAGGCTCTTTGCTAAACTTAGCCAAAGAGACCTAGGCTGGGCCCAAGGCTGTCCAAGACCTGTTTGTGGCTTAGGGGTAGTACATGGCAGTTGGCTATGGTGGAGGGGACAGATGTGGAGTTCACATTCTAGCTGAGGGAAAGCCAGGTGCTATGGATAGTCTGAGGCAGGTAGAGTACCAGCATGTCGTACCAAATAAACTGGTCAGCAACAGAGAACTGGAAGGATGGAGCTGAGATTAGCAGGTGCTGCCTAGAAATATTCCCACAAATATTTGATCCAAGAGAAGAAAAAAAAAAACTTTCTGCAGCAACAGTCTCCAACAGAGCTTGCTATGATGATGCATGTTCTACCGCCGTATAAACCAAAGGGGTAGCCACTGGTTACATGTGGAAATTAAGCACTTGGAATGTGTCTAAATTTTAAATTTAATTTAATACTTTTACATTTAAATGGCCACATAGGATTAGTGGCTACCATATTGGATGATACAGCAAGAGGAGGAAGGAGCTGAGCCAGTGTGTGCCTGCACCACTGTGGATTGGAGCAAATGCCTGAGCAACTTCAGGCTTTCCACAACCTCTGCCTCCACACAGAATGCCCCAAATCACTGAGTCCATGGCTGCCTTGCTGGTGTCTTTCATGGAGACTTCCTAGGAGGATGTGGCCATTTTCACAATGAAATAACCCCTCCTTCAGCACCTGAATTAAGTTTTACCCATTTAGTGTAAGTCCATTTCCTTGATGGGGCAGGGGGGTGAGTTCTCTCTTTTCTGAGTGGCCCTTTCTGCCTTAGGATGGTCCTCTCATTTGGGAGCATGCTCATTCTTCTCTGGTGCTGCCCACTTCTCAAACCCATCACCTGCATCACTCTCTTCTCAGACTCCATCACTTCCTATCTGGACCACCAAAAGCTTCTAACTCACTCCCTGCTCAACGCTGACTTCCCATAATCATGACCTTCATGACTAATCATGACCGCAGTGGCCTGAGTGGTCTTTAATCATTCAGGAGCTTCCCCTCTGTGATCCAATGAGTCCATGCCTCACTGTCCCACTTCATACTGTTCCCCCTTGCCACCTCCCTTCAGTCTCTTGCTGTTTTGTCACCCTGGCACCTCGCACCCTGAAATGAGGGCTCTTGTTTATTGTAGTCATAAGTGGGGATATAGTACCTGACATCTAGAAGGTGCTCAATGAATATCTGTTGAGTAAATGAATGAGTGCTAGATTACACACCGGGGCCATGGTGGGTGCACACCACTGCCAAGGTTTTGCTATTGGTAACAGTAGTGGAGTAGTAGATCCCTTCTGTATTAGTCAGCTTTCTGTGTCACACTGACAAGAACAACTTAGAGGAGGAAAAGTTTATTTTGACTCATAGTTTCAGAGGTCCAGTCTGTGGTTGGTCCTCTCCATAGCTTTGGGCCTGAGGTGTGACAGAAGGGAGTAGCAGAGGAATGCAGATCAGGACATGGCTACCAGGAAGCAGAGAGCATGAGCACAAGGAGCCGGGGATAATGTAATCCCCCAGGGCACACCCCCAGTGACCTACTTCCTCCAGCAATTCTATACTTGCCTATGGTTACCACCCATGAGTCTATTCAAATTATTAACTCATCAAATAGCTTAATCCACTGATTAGATTAAGGCTTGCATGATCTAATCTTTTCCCCTCTGAACGTTCCTGCATTTCTCACACATGATCTTTTGGGGGACAGCTCATAGCCAAGTCATAACACCTTCCAAGTATTCAATGTGCTGAAAGATGTTTTCACATTAATCCTGATACGAAAATAAAGAATGTGCATCTTCATGTCTGTGCCATAAACTAGGAAAGAGACCATAAATCTCAAGTCTATGACTTTCACCACCCCCATGTATTTTCCTGGCCTTAACTAAGCATGACCCCGTGCCATTTTGGAACTGAAGTCTTGATAGAGAAAATAGAATTTA
Source organism: Geosciurus inauris (assembly GCA_004024805.1). Taxonomy (NCBI): domain Eukaryota; kingdom Metazoa; phylum Chordata; class Mammalia; order Rodentia; family Sciuridae; genus Geosciurus; species Geosciurus inauris. The sequence continues at coordinate 781 of PVHX01022091.1, read as the reverse complement.
GAGTTTAGACACTAAGTCCTTAAGGGAAATTATAAAAATTTCCACAATTGTTACACTTATACAATTTTTTAACTAAATAGAATAGAGTATAATAAACTAATAGGTTGTTAGTGACATTGATAAACCCTTAAATGGAAATATGGTCTGGACACCATTTTTGCATTTCTTTCACTCCCAACTCTTCAGGAAGTTCATGTCCCACAGTTTCAATGACACTAATACCATAAAGTGGTTCCCTTGTCCTGTGTCTTTCCAAACATGTTGTGCCTTTCTGACCTCATCCAGTTTTTATCTCTTGGACCTCACTGTGGTCGCACAGATAAAATTACCTGCTTGCTCAAGGTGGACACATCTTTGGGAAGCCTTTAATTAATAAAAATGCATGAGATCACAAGGGATTCTCCCAACCCTTTCTTGGGACATGGAGCTATACACCTTTAACTGCCCATAAGAACCTGACAGCTGGTCACAGTGGAGGATAACAGAACACTCCACCATGCTTCACAGCCACTTGACCCCTGGGTGTCCCTCGGTCCAGCGGACCACAGGGTCTCACTAAAGACCCTTCTTTACTGCTCTGAGCTTATATCAGCTCTCTCATTGACCCTCAAGGTAGTGTTATGGCTAGATTGTGTCCCCTCCAAAATTTATATAGTGAAGACCTAACCTCCAATACTTCAGAATATTACTAAATTTGGAGATGGCTTATTTAAAGAGGTAATTAAGGTAGAATCAGGTTACATGGGTGGGCCCTAATGCAATCTGAATGGTGTTCTAATGA
>PVHX01022090.1:16624-28485 GCA_004024805.1 Geosciurus inauris | reverse complement strand
TAATCTGCTTATAATTTTGTGCAAAGTTAGAAAAATTATGATTGTAATAATTTTTTTTTCTATTTGCCTCAACAAATATTTTCAGTGAATAGTGTGTACAGCTTCTGAAAATTTGTTTTTTTTCTGTTATGTTTGATAACATGTATTTAAATGCAACTTTTGAGAAAAATAAATAAAAATTAAAATTAAAAAAAAATTAATTTAACATTGGAGGCTGTATCTTTAATCTCCAAAACCATTAATTACAGAATAGATACTGCAAGATTTGTAAGAGAATATAGGAAAGAATTTTTCCCTACAGTCTTGAGGTATAGGTAGTTCACTTGAATTGAGTAACTCAATATGAAGAAGAAAATCTCTCAAGTTCTGTTCCCCACCTGATAAATGATCATTATCCTGATAGCAGAGATGATAGATCCATCAAAAAGCTCAAAATCATAATGTTGATAATTGAGGAAATAAAATCACTCACCCCTTTCTTGCTTCTTTATTTCTATCAATTCATCTAAAGGTGAGATTGTTCATTTTAGTCACAGATGATTACATTATTTTTCAAAACAACTTTTACACCAGTCTCCTGCTAAATAAATAGCTTGTAACCTCAACATGGATCTTGTTCCTGTATCTCAACAAAAGGCTTTTCACACCTATGCCACCTTCACCTAGGGATTGACACAATTTGTTCTGAAACTTATTATTTGAAAGAACAGTTAGATATGATTTTAGAGCAATAATGAGAATATATATATATATCGTTTTTATGTATGTATTTTATATATGTTATATTTTGCTGTATTTAAATACCTTAAATGATTATTGAAGCACAGTGGAGAACAGATAGAGCAATAGTTCCATAGACTGATAATAGATATAGATGGAGCTATTTCAATGATCTCAAATAATTGCTATTTTGGTTTTATAAAAAGACCAAAAGCTAATCTAATGTCTTTTGCCTTCTTTTGATTATAACATTAATATATTTCAAGTTTATTCTTGCATAAATTTCCCTTCTTGATACTGGTAAAGAGAAATGAAATGATATTCCTAAAAATGGAGAAAATTCATGTGCTTTATATTCCCCAGAATTCTCTATACTAACTTCATTGGTTTTAGTGTTTCTGGAGAAGTTGTTATATAAATGTTTAATGATGATTATCTTGAATGTTTCATTTGATAAATGCTTATGGTCATATATCTTTGTTTTTAGGATATTAATAATACTTAAGTTTTGATTGCATAAACTGACAAAAACAAAACAAAACATAAATCTAGCACATCATTTTCATCTACCTGTCTTATTTTAAGGCAAAAATTTGCACTTCCTTATGTTCTGCTTAGCATTAAGATGCTTTCCATCTGTGTTAGATGCGAGTCCATTGATATTCACAGTAAATGGTTTTCAAAAAGTAGGCAGACACTTACTGTCAATGAGATCTTAAAAGCTGCCTAGTATGCACTAGCCTGCCACTTGTTGCATTTCCTCTTCCTTATTCACAGTTAATCTGGGAAATGAAACATTCTCTCTGATCTCTCTTCTACCTCCATGCTGTTTTTGTCTGGCCCAGTCACATTGTTTTCTCTTGTGCAGATCTTCCAAATATTCTGGAGAAATGTCTTCCACCAGATAGTTACTGTGGTTGCAAGTTCACCAGATTTTAATTTTTGTTTTATTAATTATAAATAATAATCTGCCATTGATTAATATAACATTGGTAATATTACTTTATAAAACTTTAAAACAAAAACTTTTATTTCTGTTTATTAAACATAACTAAGAATCATATTCCCTTTATTATAGGAAAAATGAACTTGAAATGTCACCTTGAACAACATAATTTAAAAAGAAACTGAGTAGAGCAACACAGTGTGAGCTCAGAATATATTACTGAGTTCCATTACTTTAATTCATCCATTTGACAAAATTTTATTTAATACATAGAAGGCAATTCATCATACAGCAGGTACACACTAGATTTTTATTACTGGGATGGCTAGAGACATTCTAACACTTTCCATGTAAAATAGAGTCCCACAACTACTACCCACAGGATAACATCACACTCACACCTCAGTATAAGAATACGATAGATGGAAAATTATTTTTATAGGGGCAAGCTTGTATTTAGATTTACTTATTTCCATCTTATAAATGTAAAATATCCAATATGCAAAAATCTGCCAAAGGAAAAGGTGAGATCAAGCATTAAGCTTTCCATATGGTTAATAAATAAAACTGAATCCACTGTGTTGTCTTACATGTTCTTCTGTAAGATGGATGCAAGCATTTGCAATTGGTAAATGAAAGGTGAAGTCAGTGTAATTCAGAATTCATGTAGGTCCATGTGAAATGTTTCCTAGCATAATTTGTATGCTATGAAGGAATGGCAATTGAATGCATGGTGCACCAAAAGAGTTAAATACACCAGACCACAGAAGGATAGAGGACTATTCATATCCCGTCCAACCCTAGTTCTTCTTGGCTCAGCTTGAGCATGTATTCATGTCTAAAGTGCTTATTCTGTAGTTCTGCCTGATTATTTACAATTTATCCTTCTCATCATACCTCAGCAGCATGAATCATCTTTATATCATCTTTTATCTATTTGCCATCATCATCTCCAAGAGGCAAACATTTGCGTTTACAATAATTTCTCCTTACATATTAGAATTGTAAAAAATCTTTAAAACTGTGCTAATATTTTAAAAGGAGAGCCAATTCTTTGGGGTGCTTTGGATGCAAATTAAAACAACTATTTAGTGGCTTATACAAATTTATTTTTCCATAAGCCTACTTATGTTGTCTAATAATTGTGCATATTGTGAATTTTTTGACATTTTTATTGGTTCTTTTTTACTTTGATATGATAGTAGAATCTGTTTTGACATAATAATAAAAGCATGGAATATATCATGTTCTAGTTCAGGCCCTAGTACCTCCTTCCCCTTCCCTTTCCCTACCCTCTGCTTTCTTCCCTCTATTAGTCTTTCTGCCATTTACCCACAGTTATTTTTAATTATTCAAGGGTTCTTCTTATATTTCTTTTCTACAACCACTTTTAAGTCTCAGATATTTATATACTAAATCTCTGAAAATCATTAATGAAAACAAATGTATTAGCTAACAACATAATATGTGACTGGTCCTACATTTGATTTAGAACTTAACTCCCAAAGATAAAACCCTCCCTGTATTCTCAGATTAATTTGCAATTGAGGAATACATAAAAGAATAAAGTAGAATGCAACCTCTGGAAAGTTATTGCTTCCTTCATGTACTTACAACTGGAGCACTAACATTTTTAGTCATATTCAGAAATTTTTGCTCTTCTCCCACACATTTTATTTAAATGATGCATTTCTCTTTAATTGCAATTATTCTTCATGCACGTGGTGACCCACATTTGTTACTGGTAATAAATTATTAATAAACAGTGAGTCAGGATATAGCAACTCTTTGGTTAGTTGTTTTGTCCATGTGTTTGCAATGTGCTAGGTCACGCCACTTGCAGGATGTTTGTATATTCTCTGGGGAGCCATGAACAATGGAACTGTTGGAAATATCTGGTAGTGTACTATAGAAAATGAAAAATTCTGAGGACAGCTGTGTAATATAAGCAGCAGCTGGAGCAAATATGTTCCAAAAAAATGAGTGCCTTGGGCTTCTGTGGTATCAACCAATAAGAATAATGATAATGCTCTTTCCTACTTGCATATTTAAAGTTTAATATTTAGAATAAACTTCAGACTATTCAGTACTTGTGTATTAATTTAGCAAAGTATTACATTTACTAAATTATACATACACATATGTTTGCATACCCACCATACTTATTGCCAGTGTGCATGTGTATATGTGCATGTATACAAAAAATACATATATATAATATATATGTATATATATTTATATATATATATAAATTTATATAAAATATATATATATTTGTAGAAAAGTGCAAAGGACACTACATATGGTGTTCTCTAAACACTATTGTCCACTAAACCACTAATGCAAACTAGGGTTCTTTGGGAAGAAGATGACAACAGATCTGAGGCAGAAAATATGTAAGTTGAGCCTGGTATATCTTATAAATGATGCAGAAAACTCTCAAAAATCTGAGTTCATACTGATGTTTAATAAGCACAGACCAAAAAAATTGATTTTAAATTGTATCACCACAAAGAAATGATAAATACTCAAGGTTATATAGATATATTAATTAGCCTGATTTCATGATTCATCAATGTATACATGCATTAAAACATCACATCTCCAATAAATATACACAAATATTATTATCAAAAATAAATTTAAACTTTAAAAATTAAAAATAAACATAAAAATGTCTAGAGCACACTGTAGTTCCAACTCATTATTTTGTATATTGATAGATAAAGGAAAGATTCAGATATTTATCCTTTCTTTTGTGGACTATTTTGCAGATTAACCAAATGGTTAATGTAGGAGTTTTTTTTAAAAGATATTGGTTAAATAAAATAGAATAAATGATAGAATTGAAAGTTTATCATTTTAAAATACCAAAGAAAATGATAGATCTGAGGATTGATATCAATGGCTGCTAAAACTAATGTGTGACAATTTTATGGACAACTTTGTAAGGAGTATGGTTGACTACCTCTGGAATCTTAACATTACTAAAAGTGAATGTTCAGATATTTAATTCTTCCTAAAGTAAAGCAATAAGAAATAAACAGCACCTCACATGAAGCACTCCTGCTAAAAATTTGCATATAGATATAATTAAACCTCTGACCGAAGTTTCCAGCAAACATGAGGCAAGAGAATCATGTTAGATGATTCCATGAAATCATAATCATTCAAATTAAGAATCAAAAGTGTTACTGGAAACCAGTTTTTCAGTTTAAATAGGAAAAAAAAAGAGGAAAGTATGTTATGTATTTTAGGAGACCAAAGATACATAGCAATCAAAAGAAATGTGTAAATGTTGCTTGAATATATAATTAGTGAAAATGGAGTGAGTTTTAGATATGTTAAATATTTGGTAATTGTGTTAGATGTGATAATAATATTGTGCTTATTTCTTATAAATATATACTCAAGTATATGTAGAGATATATACTCAAGTATATAGAATTGGAATTCTATAATATCTAGAATTAGCTTTTAAATACTCTTGGAAAAAATCTGAAGGATAGATGAAACAAGTACAGAATATTGTTAACGGACGGAGCAATAGGATATGGATTTAATTATATAATTCCAAATGTTTGAAGAATTTTATGGTGCAAAGCTAAAATAGAAAACAAATAGGACATCATTGATTCTGTGTAGATTGCTCAGAAAAAAATACCAGTGTACTTGAAAATTTTAGTGAATGCAAATATGGTAGTTGAGTTATAGCTAAAGATGTTTGTTATACTATTAGAAACAGCACAAGAATCCTGTCACTGAAAGTAAAATATTGAAGGCATTACAGAAGATGTACAATATTTATATACAAAATAATGATAGATTAGAAAACGCCCTTAAGAATTTAAGGGCAATGTTCACTGATCAGTCCTACAGCCTTGTTCTGGTTAGGTTTCAATCAGCAGTGAATATTCCCCACCTTTCCTAAAGATCTGTGTGGTGCAAGTGCTTGGTGAAGAAGGGAAGGAAGTCATGAAGTACTTGATGTTTTTTTCCCCTTATGGAGTCAAAGAGTGATTCTAAGGATAGTCCTTGTAATCAGTTCACATTTGGTGTTTGTGCAAAAAGAACTGAGATTCCTGAGAGAGATTAACATGTGGTTTAGAAAAGAGTCAGATTGGAAGAATTCCCTACTGCTTTGGGAATTCTGAAGAGAGAAGTGAAAATTTGTAATAGCAAATGATAAGAAACAAACTACATATTCAGAAGTAAGAAAAGGGAGATATGAAGATGATAAACAGATAGATGGATAGATAGGGATATATCCACATATGTTTGTATATTAAAAAGACAAATGAATAAACCAAATTAATGAAATTATTAGTAGTAAGAAAAATAATCATATACAAAGATGAAGGTAAAAGAAATAACAAATGAAAGCTACTATACTCTGGACCGCCGTTTTATAATTTTGACTCTGGAATTACATAAATATGCACATAATTATGAAAGGGTGAAATCCCAAAAAACTAATATTTTTAAAAATGGGAAATAACAAGCAAATATATGAAGAGAAGAATTATTCCACTGACTCAAAAATGCAGGTATTAGACTCTGGAATAGATTCTGCAGATGAAAAAAATTCTGAACTGTCTTCTGCAAAAATGTTTGTGATATAAACATCATATTAAACTAAATATATATGTACATTTGTGTGTGTGTACATGCACATATGCATATAATGAAGTAAGTAAGTAAATTATAGTAAAGTCTTTAGAAATCGAGACTTTCAAAGTAAAGATAGAGTTGGTAATATAAAATAAAATCATCAGATGAACATTATTAATAAACTCCAGATGTATTTTTCTCTATCTAATAAATATATTTCATAGCTTGGGCCCTAAAGTGGTCTAAAAGCAATGATCAATTAAGAACAGTGGTTACCACAGTAACCAAACTGTGATCCTCATGGTGGACAAACTGTAAGGTGACAAACCCAATGGGTCATGTCCTCTATAACTCTCTCCCTATTTAATGCAACCTGTGCTTGTTTCTAGCCATTAGGATGGACTAGAATGATGGGATATCACTCTTAGCATTGCACTACATTACACACAACTCTACATTAGCAGGTTTTAGTGAAAAGGATTCTCTTGCTGGCTGCATAAACAAGCAGCTGCAATGTGAACTACCTACGGAGAGGGCCTTCTGGAGGGAACTGAGTGTGGCATCCAACACTAGAGACTGTCTTCCAACTGACAATGGGCAATAAGCTCTGACTCTTGGTCTTACAGCCACAAGGAAGTTAATTTTGACAACAATCTGAATAAGCTTGGAAGGAGATACTTCCATACTCAAGGCTGAAGATAAGAATGGTGGTCAGCTTAACTCTTGAGTTCAGCCTTGAGATACCCAAGCAAAGGACTCAAGTAAATTTCATGCCCAGATTTCTGATTTACAAAAATTTTGAGACTATATGTGTATATGTCTCTGGGTGTGTGTTTTAAGTTATTAGTTTCCAGTAATTTTCACACAGAAATGAACAACTAATAATAGACTATATATTCTTTCTTTTTTATTTGTTCTTTTTAGTTATACATGACAGTAGAATGTATTTTGATATATTATACATATATGGAGTACAACTTCCCATTCTTCTGATTGTACATGATGTGGAATTACATTGGTAGTGTATTCATATATGAACAAAGGAAAGTAACATTCAATTTATTTCTCTCTTTTCTATTCTCATTCCCCCTTCCTTCCCCTTTGTCTAATCCAAAGGACTTCTTTTCTCTACCCATCCACCCCTTTATTGTGGAGTAGTATCCACATAGCCAACAGAACATTTGGCCTTTGATTTTATTGGGTTGGCTTATTTTACTTAGTCTAATAGTCTTCAGTTCCATCCATTTACAGGCAAATGCCATAATTTCATTTCTATTTATGGCTGAGTAATATTGCATGGTGTATATATACCACATTTTCTTTTTTCATTCATCTGTCGAAGAGCACCTAGGCTGGTTCCACAGTTCAGCAATTGTGACTTCAGCTGCTATAAACATTTATTTGCAGTGCCCATATAGTATGCTGCTTTTAAATCCTTTGGGTATATAGCGAGGAGTGGGATAACTGGGTTAAATGGTGGTTCCATTCCAAGTTTTCTGAGGAATTGCCATACTGCTTTCCAAAGTGGTTTCACCAATTTGCAATAACACCAGCAACATATGAGTGTACTTTTTCCCTACATCCTTACCAACATTTATTGTTACTGGTATTTTTGAACATTGCTATTCTGACTGGGTAGAGTGAGATGAAATCTCAGTATAATTTTAATTTGCATTTTGCTAACTTCTAGAGATGTTGAACATTTTTTCATATATTTGTTGAATGATTGCCTATATACTGTTTCTTACTGGGAAAACCAGGAATCCTTGAAGAAATGACTGAGTGGAGTCTGGATAATGAAATACAGAAGATAAACCTAGAGTACCTTGTTTCTTTAGGAAACAAGAAATTTTCAAAGACTATGGTAGTTGTATTGAAAGCACATCAATCAGCAAAGATCTCCCTTTGGCCAAGTATGAGAAATTTTGATATAAATAAAAACAACAGGCTGCATTGTCATACATTTAAAATATTATGATCCAAGAACACCTAAAAAGGGCCCCAATTATTTGGGAAAGTTAAGAGGCAGTGTCTCATTTTCCTGAAAACTCTTAAGGAGATGTAAAGAAGGCATCTATGTTATCTTTACTAAATGAACTCTATTGCAAGCTACCAAATAGTGGATAAGTAAAAGCTCTTTGTAGGAGAATTTCAGCTTAGAAATGCAGAAGGAATGAAAAAATTTCAATATATGACTATTTGAAATCCCTATAGAAAAATTAATCTGTGCAGTTATCATCAATATGTGCTAAAACAACATGAGATGAAAAGTTGATGGCATCTTCATGAGAGGATAGGACTGATGCTAGAACCCACCTACCAATCTTGACATCATGGTGAAAGATAAACCACCAAACATATTGTCCTTTTTGATATAATGCAGTAGGAAAATCAAACATTTCCTATGAAATACTCTTGCTAAATTGTTAAACATGAATTTCATGAAGCCCCAGATTTGTCATAGTTGTAAATTTTTTAACTTTGATATAAATATGGACTTTCCAAAAAGTTAACAAGAACAGTCAAAGAATTTCCATGTATTGTACCTTTCATCCAGGTTCTGCAAATAATAATATTTGCCATATTTATTTGATATTTCTCTTCATCGTTTTCCTTTTCTTTCTCTGTGTACATACGTAAAAATATATGCTTATATGTTCAAATATATATACTTTCATGAACGATTCAGTTAATCCATTTTATTCCTGAATGCTTTAGAGAGTATTTTCTAAAGATAAGGACATACTCTCTTTAGCCACAGTTCAATGACCAAAATCATAATAAAATTTATTCTGTAGTAATAGAAGGGCATGAACTATTTACAGGCCTTATCACATTTTGTCAATTATTCCAATAATGCCCTTTTTGTAAAATAAAATCTCTCACTATTCATTGCTTTTAATTTTCATGCCCCTTTAGCATCATTTAATCTCTAATAGTTCCCCTGTCCTCCTTTTCCTTCTACAAATACTAATATTACTAAAATGTTGAAAAGTACACTAATATTCCTTTGTGGAATATTCTTGAAATTGGGTACTTTTCTTTCCTTCTTTTTTTTAAACTGGGTTTCTGTACCTCTGAGTATGTACCTCTGAGTTACATCCTCAACACTTTTTGTTTTATTTTGAAAGAGAGTAGGACTAAATTGTCCAGGCTGTCCTCAATCTTGTAATCCTCTTGCCTCTACATCTGTGTCACTGGGATTATAGGAAGGCAGCCACCAGCCTGGCTAACTTTACATTATATGGGAAACATGGGTGATAGAGGAACATATTTAAAAACACTGTAGTGGTAATCCACTAATTTTAAAATGTAAGAAATTCTGCAAAACAAAATCGTGGTCTCCTTAATAAGTTAATAACAATTAAAGAGAAGGTGCAATTATCATGGATTACAAGATTTAGAAAATATATCCAAATACAATATGTAGAACTGGTCTGGATTCTGATTTTAATAAATCAACTTTAAAATGCATGTGTTTATCAGCAGGATAAATTCTGAGTTGCTGCAAAGAATCATTGTTAACCTTTAAATATAATAAGAGTATTATTATACATTTTTAATAAGACTTCTTAATCCCTTAGAGATACATGCTGAGTTATTTTTGCTCAATGATAATATGTCATATTTATTTTTAAAAATCTAGTTATTGGTGAGTATGGTATACATAGATAAACAAAAATGTCTATGTGTTAATAATTGTTGAATAGCTTGGAATATAGGGACTTGAGTATTTGTTATACCATCTCTTACTCTTATATATATATGTTTTAAAATTTATTAAAAATTTAAAACAAGGAAGTGGAAATATGAGTACAGCACAGAGAATTTTTAAGTCATTAAAAATAATCTGTATGATACTAAAGTGATAGATACATGCCATTATGTATTTGTCCAAAACCATAGAATAAATAACTCAAAGAATGAACCTTAATGCAAACTATAAACTTTGGGTGATAATAATGTATCACTGGAGGAGGTTAATAAATTATAATAAATATCCCATCCTAATTGGGAATGTTAATAATGAGAGTGGCTATACATGCCTATGAGCAGAGTATGTGTAGGAATTTGCCATATTTTCTTCTCAATTTCCTGTAAGTCTAAAACTTCTCTAAAAAGCAAAGACTTTAAAAATAAATAAATATGAGGAATAAATGCCTAACCTTGAGAATATTAGATGATGAAACTCCCTGAGGTCATAAAGTATGGGTTTTCTGATGTACCTACTCATAAAGTCTGGTATGTACATTAGTGGGAGTCTAAAAGATGAAATTTGATCTGAGAAAGTTCTGGAAACCCACATAATTTGCATGAACTAGTGACTCAATTCCCAATAGGCCAATTTTTATTCCAGTCCCACCATACTCTCAATTTCACAAATGGTTTCCAAGAAAATTTCTGACCACCAGTTGACTAATGAGCAAAATATTTTAATCTGTTTCAACACTCAGTGCCTAAGCATATAGCAACTTTAAGTTCCATTGCGTGGTAGAAAATTCTAATTAAGTGGATTCTAAAAGGTAATAGAACCAGCAAACATTCCCTTGCACAAAATTTTGAGTAGCATATCTTTTACATTTTGTTTGAGATGAGTTGAGGTTAAATTTGTATAAATTCATTGTCAATTGTTAATGATATATGTGGATGATCAGAAAGAAAATTAAAGAATGGATGACAAGAACTTTGTGAAATTCATCAGACCTTTCAAAGAGGGCTCTGGGCATGAAAATACTAACACTATAGTATTTTAAAAAATACTATAGTATTTTAGAAAATATTAACACTAAGGAAGAGATTCATAATAGCCAAATGGAAAAGAAGAACTGCTAAGTGCATGCTGATCACCTCTTTTTCTCTTACTTCAGCCCTAGGTCAATGCTGTCATGGTGGTAAGGATAGATTTTCCTCAAGTTTTCAACGATATAAATAGATTTTCCATACCGGGACTGACTTGGCTTCCATCTTTCTCTGAGTCATTACTCAACTATACAAAAAATTCACTTAGCGATCTTGGACTTCTGATTAAAAGCATTAACTGAGCCATTAGAGAAATGCAAATCAAAACTACCCTCAGATTTCATCTCAACCCAGTCAGAATGGCAGCTATCCATAATACCAGCAACAATAAGTGTTGGCTAGGATGTGGAGAAAAAGGTACACTTAAACATTGCTGATGGGATTGCAAATTGGTGCAACCAATCTGGAAAGCAGTATGGAGACTGCTTAGAAAACTTAGAATGGAACCACCATTTGACCCAGCTATCCCACTCCTTGGCCTATACCCTAAAGACTTAAAAACAGCACACTACAGTAAAGCAGCCACTTCAATGTTTATAGCAGCACAATTCACAATTGCAAAACTGTGGAAGCAACCCAGAAGTCCTTCAATAGATGAATGGATAAAGAAACTGGTACATATACACAATGGAATATTATTCAGCAATAAAAGAGAATAAAATTATGGCATTTGCAGGCAAATGGATGGAATTGGAAAGCATTATGCTAAGTGAAGTAAGCCAATCCCAAAAAACCAAATGCCGAATGGTCTCTCTGATTAGTGGATGCTGATGAATAAGGGAGG
>PVHX01022090.1:0-16524 GCA_004024805.1 Geosciurus inauris | reverse complement strand
TGGGGGGCAGGAAAGGGGAATGGGTATAGTAAAGATGGTTGATTAAGATTGTCATCACTACCCTTGGTGCATGTATGAAAACACAACTGGTGTAACTTTATCTGGTTTGCAACCAGAGAAATGGAAAAACTGAGCTCTATATATGTGCTATGACTTGAAATGCAATTAAATAAACTAATAATAAATAAATAAATAAATAAATAAATAAATAAATAAATAAATAAAAGCATTAACTGAAGAGTGCTTGAGTTAACACACATGAGACAGGCAAAAACACCCTGAGGAGGAATATGTTGATGTGAGGAAGGGTGTACTGTGAGTTTTTTTTAGCCAAAAATAAATTTTTTTAAGAAACATTTGCTATTCTTTAGGTTTTAAAAAGTGGTCCACATCTTCATTGTCCTTCATGTTTTTGAGAAATTCCTCATCTTCTGAGTCTTGTTGTCAGTTTTATTGAAGAATCTTCTACATGAGAAATTGAAATATAATAAAATAGTCAAAATTATTCTTAAAATGTGGCCTTACAAATAGTGCTATTTAGATTGAAGTTGAGACGAGAAAATAGGGAAAGAAATGGTAGTTTGATGAGAAAACAAGACTACTACTAAGGATAAGAATAGTATGGTAAACCAAGTGACACTATATTTAACTGAAAGCTATCAGTATAACTTCTTACCCTCTGTGCCACTTACCCTCACCTGGTCATAGACAGAGGGCTGCTTACAAAGACTTCACTATTGGGTGGTCTTGTACTTCAGCAGGTTAGCAGAGTGGTCATGTTGAAACATGTAAAGCAGGTCAACATTTATTATTGTTTTATGAACTTGATGATTTCATTTGATAATAGGAAAGCAAATTAAAATGAGTGAACTTAAGATATTAACTCCACAGAATTCCACTGAAATATGACTGCATTCTTTGCTTTCTAAATTACTGAAATTCCCTTATGTTGAAAAGGACGTGGGACAGTAATGTAGTTCTTTTGTAATGGTCTTAATATCCCCAAAGACTCTGAAGGAATCCCTTGGTACCCCTTACAATGAGGTCATGAAGAATTTTCTGCTTGAGAGAAGTAGTGCCAAGCCACAGCAAAGGTGAAATTTTCAGATTCTCCATTCACTTACTGGAAGCCATTCTGAAAACAAGTTGTGTTATAGGGCATTTAGCTGCCCCAGTAGCTCTACTCCTGAGAATATTTTACTATTGAAAAAGGATGCTTATGCTCCCCTGATTGTAAATCAAATGTCCTGTAATTATTCCAATGTTTCCCTTCTCTCTGAGCATGGAAGGAGACTATGGGAGCAACTGCAGGTCAAATGTGATACTATTTCTCTCTCCTTGTTCTCCAATAGAATATTAAATTGGTAAGACTTTAAATTGATGCTCAATAAATAAGTGGTGTGTATTTTTCTTTTTTATTGGTTCTTTTTGGTTATACATAATGATAGGATTCATTTTGACACAATCATAAAAGCATGGAATATAATTTGTTCTAGTTCCGTCCCTGCTACTACTTCCCCTTCCCCTCTCTTCCTCCCTCCTCCCTCCTCCCTCCTCCTTTTCCCTTCCCTCTACTTCATTGATTTTTCTGATTTTTGTTTATACTTTGTGTGTGTGTATATGTGTATGTGTATGCACTTAGTGTATCTTTTTTATTTTTTATTTTTTTTAGTTATACATGACAGTAGAATCCATTTTACATAAATATAAAAGCATGGAATATATCTTGTTATAATTCAGTTCCCAGTACTTTCCTATCCCTTTCCTTCCCCTCAATTGCTACATGCTTCCCTCTACTCTACTGATCTTTCTGACATTTACCCATAGTTTTTTTTTTAATTAATTTTTTTTGGATGAGTACCATGGTAAGATTCACATGGTATACTCATATATGTACACAGAAATGTTATGCCAGATTCATTTAACTGACTTTCCTTTTCCCATTCCTCCTCCCTTCCCTTCATTCCCCTTTGTCTTCTCCACTGATCTTCTTCTGTTCTTTATTTTTACCCCCACCCCCTTATTGTGGATTAGCTTCTGAATATCAGAGATAACATTTGACCTTTGGCTTTTTGGGACTGATTTATTTCATTTAGCATGATTGTCTCCAGATCCATCCATTTACTGGCAAATATCCTAAAGCCATTCCTCCTCCTCCTCCTGCTCCTCCTCTTCCTCCTCCTTCTTCTAATTAGTGCCTTTTGTATGTACATGTATTTTTCTTTGTAAGGCATTTTTCCTACAAGAATACAGAATTCTTACTAATGCTATGGTGAATTTCTTATATTAGATTATATATCTCTATAAATGAGTTTTGAAAATCTCCTTATGTTGGCTTTTATTAAAGAATACTGAAAAACATGTACAAAGAAATATGTCTCTGACTAGACAATTTTAAACCACATTGGTCAGTCATAGGCAGGAAAATATTTTTGATGACTAACTGTGGTCATCTTAACTAAACTTCTCTTATTCATTGTCTAACTCATTTCTTTAAAGATACTAAATTAACTTGGAGAGCCATTTTACCATGACCAGTGAGTGGCTAACATGTTTTTCTAAACTCTGCAGAGTCATAATTTTCTGTAGAGGAGTTTCCTAAATGTTGAAATGCCTTTCCTTCTTCCTGATGACTAAGTTCCAATTTGGCTTGAATTTTTATAACAAGACATTGGAAAACCATATTTCCCAGAGAAACATTTCATATTTAAGAAATGTTTTTGCAAAACTAGGTAAAATATAGATTGCCAGAAACTGAATGCTCCCTACATTTAGACCATGTGTCTTTGTGGTTCAGGCAAAAGTTATTGAGTACTTGTTTCTCACTCCCAGAAGTAAATTTTCAATTCATTGAGCAACCCAGACTCCTTCAGCAGTTCTAAGTCAGGGAATCAGGCTAGTAATGTGTCAGTGAGATGAGGCTTCATCCTGGCCAAAGTCTGGAAAAAGTATGTATAACGCTGTGAGTTTCTGGGGCCAGGCCCAACGTTGACTTAAGACAGGAAATGTGTCCTCTGTGGCTCTCTGTCAGACCTAGTTGGGCTTAAGACGTGCAGAAATCACAAAATGTACTTAGGGCTTTATAGCTCCAACTGGTAAATTCAATGTTAAGCCTCTCTTTCCTGCTTTCTGACCTAATAGGAATTCTCTCCTTAACTGTGTTTAAATACTACCTAGTGTATTTTGCTTTTGGTAATTAGAAAAGCAGAAGTCTACAGAATGTGCCATGTCTCTGAATCTGAGACTGAAATGATATCATAACTAAAAGAAGCCCCATTAATCACATGGCACAGGCTAGGAAAATCAGAGAAAGAGACATTTTTTGTTCAATAAAATCCAGACTGAAGTGAAATAGAGGTAAATGCTGAAGGAAGAAAGAAAAGAACCTGTGCTGGTATGCTTTAAGAATGGAAAACATTCAAACTAAGCTATTTTAGATTTACTTATATACATATGTTATATATATAAATACTATACAAACATATGCAATGTGTACATATATAATATGTACATTAGTAACAAATATAATAGACATGCTTCTTTGCAGTTTAGAACTTAGTATATAGATTTAAAGAAATTTATAGATTAATCTAAGTTAATATATAAACAAACAAATAGTAAGTTTAGGGAAATGTATTTTGATTTAACTTTATTGCTTATTTTAACAATCCATTTACCACTAGAGGTTATTTTTAAAATAGCTAATCCTGAACCCTTTAGTTCAGGCCACTTGAGATTGAAACAGAGACCACATTAAAGAAATTATGCTGAGGCAGTGATACTGATAAAAATTATAAATAAAACTGCTTTGATGATAAATCCCAAATACTTTTCTTTAAAAGAAAAAAATTTAAATTGTGAAGGTTAGTTCTCTCTATAATCTGAGAGAATGACTTAGGAAATATAATGGAGAAAATTTTTTCTAATGTTCACAAGTGTACATTTAAGAAAGAAAGGAAGAAAGAGAAAGAAAGAAAGATGAAAAGAAAAAGAAAAAAGATCAGTGTTATAGACAAAGAGAAATGAAGGGAAGGGAGGAGGGGTGGGATAGGAAAAGGCACAGAATGATAACTTTCCTATGTACATATATGAATATACCACAGTGAAACTCACCATCATGTACATCCTCAAGATACTAATTGAAAAAAAAACTGTAAGTAAATGGCAGGAAGATCAATAGAGTGGATGAGAAGGAACAGATAAGGGAGGAATGGAGGGAAAGGGGAACTACTAGGGACTGAATCAGACCAAATTATATTTCATTTTGACATATAATTATGTCAAAATGAATTCTAATTCTTATATATAACTAAGAGCAACCAATAAAAACATTTATATATTTTTTACAAAATAAAATTTAAAAAAAAGAAATACAGATTTTGTCAATGAGATTTTTAAAATCCCAAACATTTTATACAAAGTCAATTATAAGTATCATATTCAGATAGTCTTCAGTCAATGATGGTTAGATTTACAATATTTCAGCTTCACAATACTGCAAATCTGAGATGTATTCAGTAGAAACAGTGCTTTAAATTTTGAATTTTTACCGTTTTGCAAGCTAGTGATATGCAGTACAATATGTTCTCACAATGTTGGGCAGAGGCAGAGAGCTGCAGCTCCATTAGCCACCCAATCACAAGGGTAAATGCTCGTGATAGTACAATGTGTACTGTTTTGCTAAGCTATGATGTTTAGCAAGTTAAATATGTTGAATGTATTGTCAGTGTACAATGGATTTATCATGATATAATCCCATTATGAATTAAGGAACATCTTTATTAAAAACTAGTTGTTTACAGTGTCTGTGAGTGTAAGGCAGAAATGAACTGAGACAATGCTAAGAAACAACCATCTAATTCTACTAAACAGAAGTAATGCACTACCATATGGAGTGTTTGTCTTTGTTTATAGAAAGATAGTATCTCAAGCTTCCCTTAATGCTTATATCCCCAAAGCATCTGGGTAGTATTTCTTCTGTAAGCATTTAAAATTTTTTGCAAGTCAGCATTCTTTCATAGTTCCTAATTAGGTTTGGCAAAGTTGTTCAGTATTTTCAGTTGTCTCCATGAAGTCAGTGAAGTTCAGAATATAATAAAAACAAAGTCAGCCATATTCTGCTCCAAATTTCCTATCAAGTAAGTTCAATAAAAGAAGAGAGACTCAAAAGTTTCATATCTTATTTAGATGAAACTTAGCCAGTATTGTGAAGTGGCCATAAGTGGTATTTTTTATATACCTAAAATATATTTGTCTGCACATCTATTTGGCAAGGTATTGTGCTAGAAGTTTGTGAGAAATCTAGGTAAAATATACAAGATCATGTCTTATAAAATCACAGATGTTTTATCTTGAATGGATTAAATAAATTTGAAAGTTACCCTAGAAAATCTGATAAGTCATTAATATTTTATGTTCATTTCCTGGGATAAGATGTGACCTGGCAGGCAATGAATATCACTGTATTTATCCACTGGTAGTGTAATAATAGATATCCACTATCTAGTGTAATAAATCATTGCTTTAATGTTCTTTAGAATCTGCTTTTCATTTCAGACTAGTGAAAACTCATTTAAAAGCTTATATTTCATTTACCATAAAAAGGAGTTTTCTACATATATGCCCTAAAATTGCAAATTGGTACTCAGATACTTGTACACACATGCATAACAGCACAATGACCAAGAGATGAAAAGAGTTTAGTGTACACCAGTAGATGAATGGGTAAACCAACTGTGGTATAGACATAAGATAGAATACTATCCTTTCCTAAGAAAGAATGAATTATTGATATATGCTACCAATGCAAAGAAAACACAATAATATGTTAAATGAAAGACAGATACAAAATTATGATTTAATCTACATAAAATACCCTAAGTAGGTAAATCCATATGTACAGAATACAGATTAATGGTTGCCAGGATGGAGTAGAAACTGAGGAACAAGTGTTGAATGGGTGTGGACATTTCCTTTTGGGGTAATGAAAATACTTTGGAATTACTT
Source organism: Geosciurus inauris (assembly GCA_004024805.1). Lineage (NCBI taxonomy): Eukaryota > Metazoa > Chordata > Mammalia > Rodentia > Sciuridae > Geosciurus > Geosciurus inauris. Next base: position 10,518 of record PVHX01022090.1, on the reverse strand, counting down.
AGATGGTTTAACATTGTGATTGTAATGAATGTCACTGGATGGTTACTTTATAGTGGCAAAATTTATATTGTGTGAATTTTTTCTCAATTCTTTGAATTGAATATTTTAGTTAGTTCTTCTAATCAGTAAGATGAGAAATAAAATGGCTATTCAAAATGAAAGGACCCAGTGGCTTGGGAGGCTGAGACAGGAGGATCACGGGTTCAAAGCCGGCCTCAGCAAAAGCGAGGCACTAAGCAACTCAGTGAGACCCTGTCTCTAAAGAAAATACAAAAAAAAAGAAAAAAAAATAGGGCTGGAGACGTGGCTCAGTGGTTGTGTGTCCCTGATTTCAATCCCCAGTACCCCTCACAAAAGGAAACATTGTCTCTCAAAGAAAAGAAAGAATTATAATAAAATTTGAAAAATTACAGAGAATTTAATCTACGTTTTTCTGAGCATACTGATTTTCTCACTTCCATAAGTTATGTCTTCAAGAAAGATATATATTTCAAATAGGTTCTAGGTGTTTAAAGCAACCAACACACACTTCATATTCTCAATAAAGTAAATACCCTTTTACTGCAAGTGATATTGTATTGTAACATTTTATATCCATACCTGAACTCTAGAACTTTATAAAATTAAACTTTCTAATACTCAATTTCTTTGACTACAAAAGGAAGAAATTAACTTGTCAGGAGTATTAACTGGAGGCACATATCAAAAATCCATATATATATACATTATCTCAAATCTTATGAATCAAAAGTGAGAGGATATTATCTCAGCAGGCATGTTTTGAAAAAACTTCATTTTCTAACATGCCAATTAATAGCTATGAAATCTAATGGGCTTCTTTACTTTCTATATATTATATTGAGAACAACTTGAAATTATGACCAAATTATGAACCAACACCACTGGTGGAATTTTATACATTAAAATATAATCACAAATATCTTCTCAATAATATTTCTGATTATTTTGTTTTGCATGGGTAACGACAGAAACAGATTCCAAAATTTAATTCTGCATGAGTAAATAAAGCCTAACTTTTTAAAAAATAGCTTTATTTATTTACTTATTTTTATGTGGTGCTGAGGATCAAACTCAGTGCCTCACACGTGCTCTACCACTGAGCTACAGCCTTAGCCCTAAAGTCTAGGTCTTAATTGTGAGCTTTTAAAATTATATTAGGACAGAATTATATGTATACATATAAATCTTTAACATGTATAATATATGAATAAACTAAATTTTCAGGTATTTATAAAGTTTGTGAAGAAGTTACTGCCTGTAATTATTTAAAAAATTGTATTTCACCATAAATTATTTACTGAAAAATGTGATGCTTATTCATAAAATGAAATAAAGAGGTCATATTTTTGTGGGAAGCTGCAAAAAATAGCTAATCAGAAAATCATTTATTACAACAAACAATTTTTGATGAGCTGCACTCTGAAGACTACAGTCAACACTGTGAATTGAAAATTACCTCAAACTCTAATATTAAACCCTATGACAATATTTCTCACACTTTAATAACTGTCTAGCTGAGTTATCCCTCTGTATATAGACTGGTCCATTGACTGTGATTTCAGTAATCATATGCAATTCCTGGTTTCTTCATGTTCTAAGTGAAATAAATTTCAGATTTTATGGTAGGAAAAAAGTTGTCTAAATAATACAGGAATAAGATTTAATGGTGTCTACATTATCAAGTTGTGTTAGGAAGTTTACCTCAGAAATCTTAAGACTATGCCAGGAAGATAACATGATACATGCTCTTGTCTTTCTAGCCCTGGAAAGATACAAGTATTGTGAGTTAGATTTTAGTAATAGAAATTTTATTGTGCAAAAAGTGGGTGCCAATATGGTGAAAATAAAGCAACTTCTTTATTCATTCATTGATTTACTTTTGTGTCAGTTAACTTCAGATTGAGTTGTCTGAACTATTGAAATACAAATACTATAAAATTATTCCACTCAAACATTCAAGAGATGTTTATAAAATATAGAATACATAATAGGCTGTCCCTCTGGTTATTATATTTAAGTAAGTGAGATTCAGTTCCAGACTTGAAGACATGTACCATTTACTTTCAGAATCAAGAAAAAATAATAATGACTATATTCTAACAATATCTATTCTTTCCATTAATTCTTTATTAAGCCCTAGCTATATTACCAGCCCTGAGCTATATACCACTGATAGAGATGTTAAGAACAATAGCACTGTGTTCTATGGATTTATTCTGTCCTGTAGTGAAACATAGGCAGCAATAACTCAAAATAACTTGTATTAAACAGGACGATGGAGGTACTCACAAGATGTCCTTTCAAGGAAGGACATCTGACATGCTGGGGATAGAAGGAGGCTGGCTGGAAAACAACATTGAAAAAGGTCTGAAGGAGACAATTATGCCTGAATTAAATCTTACATGGTTTGAGTGAGACAAACATTAGGATTAAGTGATAAATGATGATAATGTGTGCACTATGTGCTATGAAATTATCAACTAAAGCTTTTTATTCTTGTTCTCAGTAAGATTCAGAAATCTTTATTTTTCTTTAATTTTATTTATTTATTCCACTTAAGTATACATGACAGAAGAATGCATTTTTGATTCATTGTACACATGTGGAGTACAACTTTTCATTTCTCTGGTTGTACATGATGTAGACTCACACCATATGTGAAGTTATACATGTACCTAGGGCAATCATTCCATCACCTTTCCTGACCCCATGTCCTCTTCCTTCCCCTTCCTTCCCTTTGACAAATGTTCCTCCATTCTTCCCATGCCCCCCCCCCATATGGATCAGCATCCACTTATCAGAGAGAACATTCAGCATTTGGTTTTATGAGATTGAATTACTTCACTTAGCATTATATTCTCCAACTCCATTCACTTACCTGAAAATGCCATAATTTTATTCTCTTTTAATGCTGAGTAATATTCCATTGTGTATATATATATATACCACAGTTTCTTTATCCATTCATCTATTAAAGGGCATCTAGGTTGGTTCAACAGTTTAGCTATTATGAATTGAGTTAACATTGAAGTGGCTGAGTCACTGTAGCATGCTGTTTTTAAATCCTTTGGGTATAGACTGAGGAGTGAGATAGCTGACTCAAATGGTGGTTCCATTCCAAGTTTTCTAAAGAATCTCCATACTGCTTTCCAGATTGGTTGTACCAATTTGCAATCCCACCAGCAATGTATGAGTGTGCCTTTTCCCCCACATCCTCACCAACACTTATTGTTGTTTGTATTCTTGATAACTGCCATTCTGACTGGTGTGAGATGAAATCTTAGAATAGTTTTGATTTGCATTTCTCTAATGGTTAGAGATGTTGAACATTTTCTCATATATTTGCTGATGGATTGTTTATCTTCTTCTGAGAAGTGTCTGTTTAGCTCCTTAGCCCATTTATTGATTGGGTTGTTTGTTTGTTTGGTGTTAAATTTTTTGAGTTCTTTGTATATCCTGGAGATTAGTGCTCTATCTGATGTGTGTGTGGCAAAAATTTGTTGCCAATATGTAGGCTTTCTGTTCACCTCATTGATTGTTTCTTTTGCTAAGAGGAAATTTTTTAGTTTGAATCCATCCTATTTATTGATTCTTGATTTTATTTCTTGAGCTTTAGGAGTCTTGTTAAGGAAGTTGGAGCCTAATCCGACCTGATGAAGGTTTGGGCCTACCTTTTCTTTTATTAGGCGCAGGGTCTCTGATCTAATTCCTAGGTCCTTGATCCACTTTGAGTTGATTTTTGTGCATGATGAGAGAAAGGGTTTTAGTTTCATTTTTCTTCATTTGGAGAAAATGTTGTTATGCCTACACTTTATAGAATAAAAATGGACATGACCAGATTGAAGTAAGGTGAAAGAACATTCCACAAAAAGCTTTAAAATTTGGGCACGGTGGCATATACCTACAATCCCAGCAGCTCTGGAAGCTGAAGAAGGAGGATCCTCAGTTCAAAGCCAGCCTCAGGAAAAGCGAGACACTAAACAACTCAGTGAGACCCTGTCTCTAAATAAAATACAAAATAGGGCTGGGGATGTGCCTCAGTGTTCAAGTACCCCTGAGTTCAATTCCTGGTACAAAAAAATAAATATGAGCAAAGTATACAGTTACGAAAATAGGTGTTTTGTTTGAGCTACCATGAATATCCTTGTGTACATATACTCCCTTCCTGTGATTCCCCCAAGAATGCACTTTTTTATGAAAATGATGTACCTCCATTTTGCAGAATAAAAGACAATAATGTCAACAACTTGAAAATGCTAGAATAGAAATAGATAATATCTAAAATTTAAAAAAACTGTAAATCAAACATGGATTTTGGAGGCCTGAAAGAGATCATATAATCAACATGGAGGATAAAACAACAACATATACATCTCAAACAGGAAGATATTTGGTATTTAGAATTCAAAGCATTTTCTAATATTCAGGAGCTATTTAATTCAATACAGAATGTAGTGGTAGTTTTCTCCCATTTGTTTGTTCTTTTTTGTTTGTTTGTTTTGTTTTTGGTACTGGAGATTGAACTCAGGGGCACTCGACCACTGAGCCACATCCCGAGCCCTATTTTGTGTTTTATGTAGAGACAGCATCTCACTGAGTTACTTAGCACCTCGCTGTTGCTGAGGCTGGCTTTGAACTCGCGATTCTCCTGTCTCAGCCTCCCAAAGTGCTGGGATTACAGGCTTAAGCAACCGCGCCCAGCTTCATTTAATTTGTTTTCTAAGGGAGAAAAATAACCTACCTTGAGGGAAGCCTCATCTATTAGTTTTACTCTCTTTTACAAAATGTATTTCAAAGATAGTGTGTGAGGCAGAGAGAGACTGCATGCATTTTTTTCATTTGCTTTTGCATGCATTGTTTTCATTTGCTTTTGCTGCAATTTTCATTTGCTTTTTCTCTCTCTCATTTTTTTTCTGTGTGTGGCACATCACAAAGGAATATCACCATTTCTGCTTGTAATATGAATCTTCTCCAAAAGCAATATTTCTCCCAAACTGTAACCTCTAGCCCTACTTACTTCTAAGCCCCTTCTCCAAACTATTAGGTTCCATACTGTTCTTAGTACATTGGCATTCAGTGTTGGACTTTGCTTTCTGAGGATCATTTTTTTTTTTTTTTGTCTTTCCTCTAAGTCCTCTACACCATTTGACTCTATTTTGCTGAGTTTCTTAAGCCTGATATCTCTTATTTCTACATTCATAGAATTGCAACAGTAGGTGGAGGGAGTTCTCTTGGAATTTGGTTAATCACCTAGAGATAATTTGAAATTTGTGGAATTTTGTGTCTCTTAGAAATGGAAAAAGCATGAGCTGTGTGTGTTATAGAGGGCATACAGGAATGATTTAAATTAGGGGAAAGAAAAAGGAAGAGGTCAGATTCTTGCTTTTTTTTTTTAATTTTTTTTTATATATTTTTTTAGATGTAGGTGGACACAATATCTTTATTGATTTATTTTTATGTGGTGCTGAGGATCGAACTCAGTGCCTCACGCATGCGAGGCAAGCGCTCTACCACTGAGCCACAATCCCAGCCCAGATTCTTGCTTTTAATACTGAAAGCACCATAGTAGAACCTGGACCATTATTGCCGGCTCTGAAATTCGAAATCTCCATGTATCCTCTCTCTATAGACTCTAAACACACATATCCACATCCAATTAAATGCAATGCCTGAATATCACTGTGTTAATATTAAGACCACAACATTCTTAACTTCCTTCTACAAAAGGAAGGATATGAATGTGCCCCCTTTTTCTGGCGTAGCACACATTTAGGCTATGTTAATAAGTGGCAACATTGAAACATAATTTGATGATTGCTCAATTAGAATATAATAAGAGTAAAAATAATTCTTATTTCATGCCTCTGGGTAAGACAGGAAATCAAATTTTATTTTAGCTGCTTTTTTGCATTGGTTGAAACATTCAATATTACCTTAATCTTCATTCTTCTCCCACAAAATAACTTGGCAATTACTTTAAGGTTTCCAACATTGTTAATGCTTAGAAGACATTAATGAACTAGACTTTTTATCATTATTATTACAGAGAAAATATATAATTAGTTTGCTCTACTTTATTTAGGTTTAATAAATACACTTAATTTAAAAACAGAATTGTGTTCACAGTTATTGGTGCACAGCTGTAGTCCTGATAGGTCAATTTGTACCTCCACCTTCCCCAGATCCACTGGAAGAAGCAGGGTAAGTAAGGAGGTCTCTATAAGCTGGTAGAGAGCCAACTGTCCAGGAACCAACCATCTACAGAAGCTACTGACAAGAGCGCATCCTTTTCTGGAGGGGTGAAGAGACCTCTTTACAGGCCTGGTCCTTCCCTCATTCCATGAAATAAGAGATTGTTAGAAGTCCACTGAACTTCTGATTTGCAAAGTTTCTCTCCAGTGTCTCGTGCAAATAATTACTCAGGACAGATGTGTGCTTCTAGAGTGCCACCATTAGTGCTTTCTAGGAGGCAAGTGATACCTACCTGCTTATCTGGTTCATCTTTAGAAGAATGAGTGTGATCCATGCCAAAAATGTAACAATTATGCCCCAAAACATCAACTAGTATGCTGCATAGGTGGAAAACCTTAAAAAGGTATGATGGGAAATATTTCAACATTTCATTTTCAAATGAAAAAAATTTTCTTCCTATTATTGGTAGTTATGAGCATTAGATATTTTCCCTCCATAGAGTCAAAAGGTACCTAACTATATGATTGTGAGTGAAAATATATGGAAGAAAAATCAGATATTGGCAATTTTTCTATTTTCATCCATGTGTGAAATTTTAATATAAATGTGGGGATATACATAATTAATGCAAGTCAAAATGTTACAGTGAAAAATTATCAGCAGACCAAATTCATAACAATGATAAATAATTCTTAAATTTTTTCTGGATAATGCCAGCATTTGCAATTAAGCAGATTTCTTATAGGCACCAACTTAATGGTGTTTGCAGCATTTTATCATGTGTTAGATTGCAACTATTTACTATAATTTTCTGAATTGTCCTACATGCAAGTACAAATGTTTATTTTAAAATTTTTTTAAAAAATTATTTTATTTGTTCTTTTTAGTTATACATTACAGTAGAATTTATTTTAATATATTTATACAAGCATCGAATATATCTTAATTAGGATACATATCCTAATCAGGATCCTAGTCTGGTGATGTTTTTAATACTTCTGTGTTGTTTCTGTAAATTTGCTATTAATATGCATTAAAATATGTTCATTTTAAAAATCTTAGTATCACATCAAATAGTAGATTGAAAAGAACTTTTAAAGAGTAACTCTCTAGAAAATGTAAACATCATACTCATTAATTAGAACCAGAACCAAGAGAGACATATATTAGGGCTTCTAGTATTAGAAAAAGAATGAAATAATCCTACATCTATTTATTCTGAGACCCTTGTAAGAGTCCAGCAAGTCAATATATCAGTAAAAATTTCTATTATGCCTATAGCTTGTGTGACCCTTGGAAAATAACTTAATTCTACTAAGCCTCAGTAATCTCATCTATAAATTTGATGAATATAAGGATTAAGTGATTAATATAAAGCAGTATATGTGGAAGTCATGTAATACTTATTTTCTGGTCCTCCTGTTCTGCCTCACAGCAAATACAACTGTTTTATAAGAAAACAGTGACAGGATTGGGGATGTAGTTCAGTGTAGAACACTTGCATAGCATGCACAAGACCCTGGGTTCTATCCCCAGCATCAAAGAAACAAAAGAAAACAGAATTATGTGTGTAATTCTCTTAAACCACTTTTGAGTAATTAGTGCTTAGCCTCTACTAAATGATGGAAAGCTGTATAAATTTTGATAGTTGTTCCCTTTATGAAATGATAGTGAAATCAAATAGAAACAATCCATACAAAGCATTTCATCACACAAATCAATTTAAAATACTAAAAGAAAATTATATGAAAAACATTATAATCAATATATTAAAATTAATGCCTTCAAAAATATGTGAGGTAGTTTAACCACTTTTTTCATAAAACAAGCAAAAGCTATTATGGATAACACTTAAATGAATGACAGATTATGTGTATACTATACTGTCAATTTTCTGCTTGGAAAACTCTATACTTATTGAGATTTCTATCTTTTTTGTTTACTGACCTTGCACCATACACATAGATCAGCATCAAGTATGTAATAAATAAATATTATTTTAAAATATACATTAAACAAATTCAGAAGATAATCATTCCTGTGGTATAATCAAGAAGAACTTGGATTGAAACACAACACGATATTGAGGCATGGGTATAGTTTAGATAGGGAATGGGATAGGAGGAGGCACTGAGTGGAAGGAGTGGCTTAGATATTATTGCACACTTTCATTGTTCAGATACTGAGGTCTGGTATAATATAAAAAATTAGCAGAGAAAGCAGGAATTAATCATGACAAATGCTGCCAAGAGTCCAAGTAAGAAAGGAGAATGGTCAACTGGATTTAGCAATAGAATTCTTCATTACTCTAAGATGGTTTAAGAGTGATGGAAATGGAGACCAGATTGCAGATCAGTTATGGAATGGGGATAAAGATGAGGCAGTGGTTCTTTTAAAAAACTGGTAGTAAAGAAATAATACAGGTCAGTTGTTACCCAAAGAAAGTGTCTTTTTAAAACTATTATCTTTAAAATATGAGAAGTTTGAGCATACTTAAATGGTGATTAAAAAAAGACCAGGGGGTCATAGATGTTGAGTGAATTGAGGATAATGCTAAATATAAAGATCCCTGAGAATGGAGGAAGGTGTCTAATACAGATCAAAATGGAAGGAATAAAGTTGGAGAGAAATGAAATGCTCTCTTGTGTCAATGAGCAAATTTTCCAAGTTACCTATTATTTTTGTAAAAGTTTTATCATAAATATGTCCAAACATTCAGAAAAACTACAATAATAATACAGTTAACACCCATATTCTAATCAACTGGACTCAAATAAATATTTGGTGATATTAAATATATATCTAACTATTTTAATCATCCTTTTATATATGTGTTAATCAATCTTATTTTTGATGCATTTCAAAATATATTGTAAATATCAGAGTAAGTCACTGATAACTTTTTACTATTGGTAATCTTAGTTATCACTCAATCCATTTTGTGATAAAATATAAAATATTTATGTAACATATAATATTTATATAAAATAGAAAAACTTGAAATGTTTGAATTTTAATTGCTCCATTCAATAAGATGAAAAGTATGCATGTGTGACACAAACATGTATGAAGATATAAAACATTTATATAATCCTGAAAAAGTTATTTTATGTCACTTCCCAGCAAATCCTTACCCTAGATCCACTATTCTGATTTTTTTAATCATTAATTACTTTTGCTCAACCTAGAACTTTCTTAACACATTGTATACTCTTCTGTGTCTTGAGTCTCACTTATGATGCAGGTACCTGTAATTTTTTATTTATTACTTAGCTGTATTAACTTTTACTAATATAAAATCTTTTTTTCCTAGCTTTTTTGAGGTAAAATTGAAGTACAATAAAATGTACATATTTGAAGTATGCAGTTTGATCAGTTTTGACATGTATGTAAGCAATGGAATCAATATAAAAAGCATTTTCATTACTTTTTTAAAATTTGAAATCATGCAGTGATTAGAAATCAATCACCTTAAGATATATAGAACCCCACTCCCACATGCCAAATTAAATGGCAGACTTATAAATGTCAAGTAAGAAAGCACAAGAAAAATAAAGACTGCTTTGAAGTAAGTGATAATAAAAGCATAAAATATCAGGATCTCTGGGTGAAACACTATTCAGACAAACATTTATAACTTAAGTACTTGTATCAGAGGGAAGCTAGCATAACAAATTATTTTAAAATTATATAGTAGGATGGAAAAATAAGAGAAGGAGCATAAATATATGAAATAGAGAAGAAATAATATAGCTAAAATTTGATAAAAATCAAACAAATATAATCAAGAAAACAGCAAGAACACAAAAAGCAATATCAATGGAAAGGGAGCCATCAAAATAAACTGACAGATGCTAAAAGTATATTATGGTAGTATTACAATTGTATGCCAAAATATGTGATAGCGTACACAACATAGTCCATATGAGAGAAGGCTGTGTGTGCTGCTGAGAAGAAAGTGTATTCAGTTATTGATGGATGAAATAGTCTATATATTCCTGTTAAGTTTAAATTATCAATTGTATTTTTTTACTTCTATAGCTTCTTGATTTAGTGTTTGTTTGGAGGATCTATCCAGAGGTGACAGAGATATGTTAAAATTACCCAATATTATTGTGTTGTGGTCTATTGATTCTTTTTTTTTTAATTTAGTTATTTTATTTAAATGCATTTCAAGTCATAGTACATAACCAGAGCTCAGTTTTTCCATTTCTCTGATTGCAAACCAGATAGAGTCACACCATTAGAGTCTTCATAGATGTGCCAGGGGTAGTAATGACCATCTCAAATAACCATCATTACTAT